>OZ012687.1:604177-639177 GCA_963942565.1 Maea johnstoni | reverse complement strand
AGGTTGACTTTAAAATTCATAACTTTACCTGGATCTCTTCACTGATGAAAATAAACAGGATAATTGCAGAATTTCTGCCAGAGAATCCTTTTTGAGTGGCATTCCTTTCAGGCGAAACTAAAGAAAAGTGACAGTTCACTTTTGTATTTAAAGAACAGAAGTCATATATGGAATCTATGTGATATATGTTATCTTACCATTCTTGAAAGAGTGGGTGATTAATTTTTGCACCCATTTTAAGAGTATTGTACGGCTTGCTTCCAGCCCTAAGTATTTTGTATCCCACTCAGCTCAGCCTCACCTTAGGGATACGAGACAGTACCTAAATAATGTTATTGTCTCTGTCCTTTTTCTTATAAATGGCTTTTTTGGTGTTCATGATCACCACATTGATATTGTCGAAAGATGGATTTCCAACTATATCAACTAAATATCTTGGTATTATTCTATTTTCTATAGGAATTTATTTTAGGCCAGTTCTTTTTTTCCCATTTATTTTATATCATTCGCATTACCAATTTCTCCTGTGTCGTAGCTCTTGACATATGTGAGATCTTGTCTGCAAATCAATGTTCTTGTAATAAAGCAAGGTGGATCATGTTATTGTTCTCTCAACTACATGAGATAATAACATGTATTTTAGATATTCCAAATCAAGGAATTTGCATTTTACATTGCTACAACATTCTTGTAAGTATATCATTTATGCATTGCATTTAAGTCACATACCATTAAAAGTCCCACCTTTTACCGAATCTTGCTTGTCTATTTCTCTAGAATGGCATTTCCTCGTTTCTAACCGTGTGTCCTATTTTAGAAATTCTGTACTTACTTTTGCCTGTTATACCCATCAAAGTTAGAAGTTGTGCTAATTTCTTTCTGAATGTCGACCAATACATGCAAACAAGTAGTGTTTAATTTTGCCTTCCTTGACCGAAGACCAACAAAATATCAAAATTTCCTATGAAGATTTTACATGTTAAACATTTGTGTAATTGTCTTGTTTAAGGATTTATAGTAATTGTCTGATGAGATAAATATCAATCACGCTTGATGCAATAACTTAACCCTTATGCTGCTGGTGGCTACTTTTGCCAATACAAAATAATGCAAAAAACCAGAGAAAATATTGAGACCTGGGCAAATGGGTACTCATATGATAGGTCTCAGCGAGAGCTCTCCAATGAATACCGACATGACAGGGTTTAGATGATTTTTAAAAATGTTTGCATTCTGGTGCTTGGGACAAAAGTAGCCTCAGCATTGGAAGGGTTAAGTCAAAACTGATTTACTCATCCATTAGAAACTTAATGTGCGTTCATAACGTCGTGTTACAACATAATAATAATCAGATCATATTTCATTCTACAGTGTGATGAATCTTATGATGACAGTAACGAGATATCCTACGTTATCGTTATGCATAAACAAAGCGGATAATATTCCGCAGGTGCGATAATGCATCTACTTAGCAAAGGATGCACCATTTCTGCTTACTTTCATGTCACCGCCACGTCCTTCCCATTTCCACATATATTCCGGGCAGATGTAATGACAGTAGCAATGTTTAATACGCCCTCTGCGGTCAGACTGTGCATGATGAACGATAATATCCTCCAACATGTCAACACAGGGTACAAAACTATACTCGCCAATACTCGATATCGGACAATATATACTGATGAAGAGTAGGAGAATATACATTCTATGTTTTTACGTTTGTATTAGACAGTAACATATATTGTTTGTCAAATATTTTACCTTTGCCTTTTATATAGTGCCTGTATTTTTCTTGGAAATAAAAAGTGTTTGTGTCATTTTTAATCGTCAATAGGTTCGGTCTCTGTTCTTTGTTCATAGCATTATATATTGTTTTCTTAGTTAACAAAAGTATAGTATTAATTATACAAAAATGGCAAGATATGTAAATGTTTTAGTCATTCTGTGTAATATATTAATTGCATTATACTTGACAGTACAGGTACGACGCAAATTACTTTGATCCATCAACAGTTACTTAATAATCCCGTCTAAGGCTGCTGTATAATTGTATTAAAGAGATTGTTTTTAATATAAGTTATGCATATACCTCGGAGTAGTGGATAAAGCGTAGACTATCATCTCCCATGAGTCGCCCATAAGTAGATATATCTCGCCAAAACAATCAGTAAACGCCTTGAATTATCCCTTAATCTAAGCTTCCTGACAGATTAGCTCCCACATCCCTGATTACGACCTAATTTCTATAATCACAGATAGCTTATCCCTGGTGAGGGATGTTGTGACAAGCTTGATCAATTCACTTATAAATGAGATGTCACATTTTCTTGAAGTAACTATCAGTCTCTATCCTCTATAGCATCATGCCGTTCCTTGCACGAAGGCTTGAGGTACAGTTAATATTAGATAATTCAGTTATTCTCCTGAGTAATGTTCTGTTATTATACCTCCGTTATGTGTAGTGAGTACAAATAAACTCAGATTCTCTCAACAGCGACACCAGAATGAAGCAGGCGTATCTCTTGAACGCAGTGGTTAGACCTCGGGGGTTCAATGTGAGAATTATCAGAAGAAATGATACATTTGGATATTGTTTATTTCACGACGAAAGCATTTGAAAGATTATTTAGTATGTTTAGATATCACAGGAAGAAAAGCAGACAAGGATTACTATATGTTGACGCCGTGTCTGAAACACATTTCTTAGACAGCTGTTCTGCTACGATATTCAAGGAAAAATCCATCACCCTTTCCTTAATTTCAATTAACGTTTTAGCACTAATGGAATAAGGCTTAGAATCTTAGACGCGTGGCAAAATATAGCAAGAAGATTACATCCTTATGTGTGAATATACAGTAAAGACATTTAATTCTGCACCAGTCAACCGGACGTCTGCCAGTGCCTGGTTGTACACACACCCATGGATGAAATGTCAAAAAATAAGCCAAGCTCATCAATGACCCACGTAGCTCGAGAATTCAGTTGTAAGGACACCCATGCATCCATGCACAGGAAACTGCATGGCAATAGGGCGTGCAGTAGGGGATTACGCCAGGCTGCCACGCATCTAGTGCAGGAATTAAATGCCGGCACTGTAGCCAACCATAAAATACAATCCGTTTTATCTCATGAGAAAGAGTACCCCTGTGATCCTGGCTACAATATATCACTCTGTTCACCCCAATACGTGTACATTAAATGGTGTGCTGGTTAATTCCATGGCTTCGTGTTTGTTTCATCATAAATCCCTTTGATGTAGGCGTGGCCGCTTAGCCGTGATTGAGATCAGCTCAATCCCCCACACTGATCTTGACAGAAATAAATTGTGCCTTGATCTGTTAGTATCAAAGGTGAAAAGTCTCAATGGCCCAGCCGCTATAAGCTGATAGGGCTGGGTTCAGAGTGTCAGTCTTTGCTAGGATGATGAAGCGTGTGCCGGTTAAAGTGTAAAGGAAACAGGAGCATTGCAGGATGCCCTTTTAAACCACAACTGCTGCTTTTCTCCTGTCGTGCCATCATTCAAAGTGATTGTATAAAATACGTTCTATAGCTATAGGTATACAGGGGATACTAGTGTTGCTCTATCATAACTTTTACTTCTCAATTCTCTTTAGATAGGGATCTATTATGCATTTACGAGAAACACATTTCTTTGCACCAATTAAATTGAATATCTGTAAATTGCATAAGATAAGGAAAAAACTGTCATCACTATATCACAGTGCGCATAAGTATATAAGGATGATTGCAATTATCAAAACCCTTTTTCTTAGATATTTTTGGTTGTCTGCTGTCCTGTCTAGTAAGGCACATAAGGGGTTGGTTTATCTTTTCACATTGCATTAGATATCTTGCTGGGTTACTGGACAAGTAATATATACCTTTTCATATAATATTGATGAAATTTTCAGTAACTTATACACCTTCAAATGAGTAACAGCACTGTGTCTTTTCTCCATACTCAACAAAACAGTTGGCGTTGAAATAGTATCGTCTTTCATCTGTATCATCATCACCACCATCATCATCGTCTGCTTACTCACATTTGTGACCACCCAACTGTATTTTGAGCAATTAACACCCATGAAACCATGTGATTAAACTGCAATGTTATTAACCAGTTGACTTCCCGACGGGGCTAACTATTTCCATGTTTTCCAGCATCAGTCTGTGCTATTCAGTTTATCATCGACTGTGTTGACAGTAATTTCTGATTCTTAAATTCACCTAGTATGTATTTTGATGTTCCTATTTGATTTGTTGTATTGTACTATGTACGTCAGTACAATGCAATCCTACGATTTGTCATGCTCAATCATAGTGTCTGTTATATGTGTTTGAACTTCATCTTAAGACACAAAATGTATTGAATGGCGAAGAATGCATTTTTACTTGTGTATGACGCTCTCGATGTTTCGATGCCTATATAATCTCGACCCCTGTCCTCTGTGTGTATTGCAGTTGATGTGTTGTGGCTCCGCGACGTGTATGATTAAGTAACATGGTAACCCCTCGGGAGGTGAACTCGTAAAAGAAACACTTATGAAAGAGACAAATGAGAAGTCGATTTGCCACGAGCCTATTAGAGATTCCCACTGGCGTCTGCAGCATTTCTCTAGGAGTAGTAGTAGTTTATTTTCCCTAGTTATTCGTTACCATTCTCTCGGGGTATTTACTCGACAAGACCATCGCTCATACTGCCGCTACTTCTGACCTTCTCGGACTCTTCACAATCAATCAAAGTCCTACTGCCCGTGCAATCTTGCACGCTTTCTGGTTCGTCTACGTTCAGCTAACACCAAAAAAGGTCAATAAGAAAAATGAATCTAGCTGTATGTCATTCTATTTTGTTATTCATTGCCTAATTTGTAATATGATTGACCCTTTGGTTCATCTCGATAAATTCATGGAGGTAGTTCAGAGGTGATATTTCTCTTTTACTCATGTGATTCTCTCGGAATGTATCATTTGCTTTTGGCAGGAAGTTTCTCTTGATGAAACTTGTTAAAGGTAGCAAATCGCACAGTGATGTCGTGCCTGGAATTTAAAGGAATCATTCACCTAAAGATATTAATGTCGTGTGATGCTCACATTATTTTAAATTTAAAAACGGTGTTTTGTTTATGCATGCAAAGACTGAAAGAGTATCTGACCAGATTTAGTTAACTTTCCTATTACTGCATACACGACAGCGAGTGCATCTCTTAGCTATACGTTGAATACTTTGAAGCCAGGCAGATTGTTGCCTGAGCACAGCGGAAGGGAAGGGGTTAACACATATATTACAGACTCGTGGCAAACAGACAATGGACACGTATATCCCCAGACATTTGCATTCCAGTGAAAGGGAAAGGATTAACTCGATGTATTACTCGATGGATACACACCCTGTGGAAGGGAAAGGGTTAATACACACATTACAGACGCGTGGGATACACACCCTGAACATGCACATCTCCAGGTATTTGCATTCCAATTATCCGCGCTTACTATTCTACAAATTCTACTAATTTGATTGGAAATCTCATCCTTCCGTTTAAAGCAGTCCGCAATCCTCACGTTCATTACTGCGCAATATCTCCAGCAATAGGAGCTGGAGTATAGATAGGTTAGATTCATGTTGAAAACAGCTCATCTCGACCAGTTGATCAGTTGCCTCCCACACCCTCTTTCGGAAATATAGATACAACCATAGTGTTCAGAGACGTTCCCTGGATTAGGATGAACTCGTTACACTTAGATGATGAATCTTAAAACGAAATAATTCTTAGTCGCATGTGATAGGATATGTTTTCTGTTATTCAGCAATCGACACAGAGAGAAGAGCTTGCTGTAGCAATGCGCTGGAGAAGAGGATTCGTGTCGAACTAACTGTTAAGAGGTTTGGGGTATAGCGTACAATCCCACTGCGAGCCTATAGGTTCTGATATCCCTGTAGACCAAACCAACCATTTACAAGACCCATTTTAAAATCGTCAATTGCTTTACAGAACAGATGCATGAATTTAAAGATAGAGCCCTTACACAGAACATTTAAAATATATCCTTCGCCATTTATCAATTTCAATTTCTCTCAATTTTCTTTGATCATTTTCGTATTAGTCATCACATTTTCATTTGTTGAAAGAAGTTCGAAGTTGTCAATGAAAAGAAACAGTAAGGTGATGAGTCTCGTCACTACGTCTGTCGCAGGCACTGGGTGACCTAATGGCACCTATTAAGAGAAGTGTCAGTGTAATACCTATGTTATCATAGTTCTTAACACTGTTTCAGAAGTAAACAGTGTCAATTAAACCCTGTTTCAAAACAGAACAATGTTTAATTAACATATTTCCCACTTAAACAACGTTTGACTAACACTGTTATGCACACATAATGTAAGTGTTCATCTGTACAAGAAATATGTGTTAATACAGTTTACTATTACTTTCACATGATTAACACCAACAGAGTGTTATAATCCAGGCAGGTCAGCATTGACGACTAAGTATGCACTAGTTTTGGAGTACTAAGAAATAAGTTTTGCAACACTATGGGCCAGAAAAGGTCAAATTGTGAACTGGCCCTGGATTGTGGGAATGCATGGCCAAAACTTTAAGACGTTTGGCCACCAAACAGCTTGCAGGGATAACATATTTGAAAAATTGATATTTGGTTAAAGTTATTGCTCCCTAATAAAATGACAATGCAAACAACGCCTCCTTATTATCTTGGACACCATCCGCTAGTACTAGTATATATTTCCAAAAACACCTGCTCAGATTTTGACCTTTTTATGAAAGATGATATGGAAATACACATTTGCCTTTCTCATGACAAGGTCAGCATCCCCCTGAAGACCAAAACCACATGATCAAGTAAAAAGGACTGGGTATGCTAAAAATTCACTTGATATCTGCGTGCGCACGACTTGATATTTTACTCACTAATTCTACATGAACAGGTAAGACATGTATTAGTAGTAAGGCAGCTAGTTTGTAGAGGGAAAGCCATAAGCTCTGGTCGTAACAAGAAACAAGATAGCTATTTAGCCTAGCTGCAGGTAAGGGTGGCAGGTGGAAGGTAGTGATGCTCATTAGCTCGAGTATTATCCCTGATAGCGCAGAGGAACTTGATGCGAATCTCCCATTAGACTGCCTCCAATAGAAACCCATAGCGAGCATAAGGCATTACACAAGAGCTATAATACAGTTCCGGGTGAGGCAGGAATGGCGTCAAATTGGCTACTGGCGATTCCTTCACTGCGTACCTGGTTAGTAAGACTCGCATGGGCAGAGAAATCATTTCCGCTTCCAAACTACTCTTTAAGAACTTCACATAGTTAAGGAAATGAGGAAGTGAGTGGTGAAAGGCAAGGATGTGTGATATTGTCTCTTAGCCATTATTCTGATGGTGCAAGGATTTGTAAGCATCCGCTTCTATAACAATAGGAATAGCGGTGTCTTCATTTCACAATGTTGTACAATTTATTTCCCCCGGATCCACATGTTGAAGTAACCACCTGCGGCTTATTACGCTATGCCAATAAGTCATCAACCTATAGGACATTTGGATATTGTTGAACAAGTCAAGATATACCTGTATATATATATATATATATATATATATATATATATATATATATATATATATATATATATATATATATATATATATATATATATATATATATATATATATATATATATATATATAGAGAGAGAGAGAGAGAGAGAGAGAGAGAGAGAGAGAGAGAGAGAGAGAGAGAGAGATGTACACTATTTACACTCTTGTCTGTTCTTTAAATCCCATCCCTAGAACGATTCACTCCACATTGTCGCATCAAGACATTCATCTTGAAAGTGATTTCATTATTTTGTATTGTTGTCACGGAAGTAGTAATAATGAAATAACAATGATCATCATTCCAATATAAAATAAACACAATACCAACCTTTATTCATGCTATTCGACTAGCATATCTGGGCGTGTCTTTGAAGATATAAAATAAAACTAATCAAGAAACTAATATTCTGGAGTAATCAAAAACGTGACTAGAACCACTGAACAACACATAAAACCACATTCGCAACATGCCTAACAAAGGCAATGGAGTCTCTAAATGTCTGATCCTCCAGGCATGATATGACAGACTGAAATGCCAATACATCACAGCCAACAAAACGTTGCTAAGTCATCATTACTTTATGGACTCGCAGCAAGCATTTGATAGCGTTTGGGTTTGGCCCCGCAGGAGAGCAGTACGTGTGATTGGAGCGGCAGTGTTGCAGCAGCACAAGAGGGGGTTTGATTGACGAGGGGGGTAAATGTCAGCTGGCAATCATCTCACATCTTATTCTCTAATAGAAGGCATTGTTCCGTGTGATATTGCGCTGTTGCTGGATTCCATGATGAAACAGACTCCACGTTTATAGCATGTATGAATTGCGCTGGCTGTGCGGGTATTTACCTTCCGCCTGCAGCAGCCTACGTTTGTGATGATGATACGGGCAGACAAGCATCAAACAGAAATCGGTTTAGTTCGTTTTATCATGCAAATGGAAAACGTTTGTCCTTCCCTAGGGATGCTAAATAAAACAAAAGGATTCTCCGGGTGAAGGAACGAATACGTAATGCTACTATTGGTAATTTGATTCATTAGTTGCAGCAGTGGGGTTTATTTGACAAAATGAAGATTTATCAGGAAGAGCTAGTCTATGGCTCGCCCCTTATCCCTTTACATCCAGAATACACACTTTTAACTAGTGCATTTGTAGAAATTATATTGATATGGTAATCAACGATGCAAATTCAAGTGCAGCTGACAATTTTGTGAAATCTTGGTGCAATAAAGCAATTTCGTTATCATGTAAGGGTACCCTTCACTTATTGCATGAGATAGTTTCCTATTGATGTTACCTAATCACCTTTGCTGAGGGAGATATTCTCCTGAATCAGATAATTGGGAATATCTTGAAAGGTGCACTGTACTTGAATACCGCAAATTATTTGGCTAGGAATGAATAGAAAACTCGAGGAGCACAAGCTCACAGAAAGCACTTTTCCCTTTTATATGACTCCACAAAACAAACAAAAATGTATTTCTCTAATTATTCTAGCACAGATTGACCTTTTATAATGAACACTTTGGATCGCATTGGAAAGATCCCCTGGTGGAAAATGAAGAAATTATCAAACCAGGTCTCTGCTTGTGCCATCATAAAGATACGTTTTGGAATTTGAAATTTCTTGTATTATCTCTTTTCTTCTACTTAAGTCTAAAGCGAGATCGGCAGCTTTATACAAAAAGAAACTATGCCAAACGTGAAGTCACTTGCAAATTCCTGTCATGTGTTCAAGTGAGATTCAAAGAGTTTCAGTTGGTAAGAAAAGAACAATGCAGTCCAAACACAAGATCTGGCATTTTGGCAAATAAAAAAAAATAAATCTTTTTTCCTGTTCTGGCATATACATTTATTTGTGTACTAAGTAATACTAGAAGTTTTACTTCAGAAATCTTCAAACGGTGAGGGTTTCATTACATTATTGCTATGAACAAAAAGGTTATTCTATTTCAAGATGTATTTCTGTATTTCATTGAATTGGATTAACTCACGGTATTGTCTTTTATGGAAATGTATTGTATTGTGTGGTATGTGTATTGAATGTACTAAAGCAGGAGTACACAATCATAATTAACATCCACCGCACTTTGAGACATTAGTTATTCAATGTTTTAGAGTCATGGCGACGGAAAGATCGATCCTAAGAGGAATCTGTACACCGGTCTCTTTGAGCAGGGATTCCCCATCAGTACTGCATTCACTATGTGAGGAGGGGGGGGGGGGGGATTCAGCATTGACAGACGCATTATAGTACAACCGCTTACACCATCCATACATCATCGATAGTCAATTAAGTCAGAACTCCCTGCGACGAGAGATAAGTTCACAGTAATCCTAGCAACCCACTAGTCCAGGTGGCAGAAATAACGTGTAATACACAACGCACTGCATCATCAGGGCCTGCTGTGTAATCATCCGGGAACTGTAGATATATCTCATATTAAACCACAAACACCTGCAGAGTACACAGCCTCCCACACCTACGCTATATCCTAATATCATCTCGACATGTTGAGATGAAACGTGATTGTTAGCTTCAAGCCATTTTTACATAGAGTAAACACGTGATATTACAATTATGAATATATCCCATCTAATGAATAACATTTGAAACTCATTTAAAGAGCTAGTGTTATATTCGCTGAAAACGACAACGTTCAGTCGACAGTTTTCAGGAATTTGCTTCGTTTTCCAGATTTCCGTATATGCCAGAATATGCATTCGCTCTACATGTAGGTGTGAAACGGTAAATAACCTGTCATTGAATATTTTCAGATATAATTCTATTTGAGTTATTTTCAGAGTTATCTGACCATATTTACACTTATTTGCTTATGGGGCAAACACGACATTCCTACATGAAGAAGAGAAACATTTCCCCCAAGGAAAACGTCTCAGAAATTCTTTATACTAATTCATGTTCTAAGCATATATGTCAGAAATATTTCGTATGTGAGTAATTGAATTATTTCACAATTTCATTGTTGAAGAATTGGATTATTACACGATTTCCTTGCTTAACGCTTAAATACCTTTGGTATATATAGTAGTATGATTATCACATTTTTGGATCAGGAATGTTTCTGCTGGGTCGAGAGGGTACTTCACAGAATTGCATTTTTATCAATGGTGGATTACATCATTTTGCAGATTCATTGCTTAAGGCTGAGATACCTTACTACATTACAGTAAATTATAGTTTTCTTTTGAGTGGCTTACATCTTAGATGACTCACTGGGTATCTTTAAGTATCTTTCATTCCAACCAGAGTATCCCTTCACTTCAACCTTGCAAATAAATGAAACTGCTTCTATAAGACGATGATGGTTATAGCATAACACATTGCTATACGATGTTATTGAATACCAGTTTACCAGTGGCCCTCGGCCCCAGGGCTGAGTGCCACTGGTATACGGCTACTGGTTGATGCCGCTTGGCTGCAGCATTGTTTCAGGCGAGGTAGACACCACTTCTCAGTGGCCAACTTGATTTCCGCCGTGCTTTTGTTGACATAAAATATGAAGGTTAAGCAAAAATTAGACAAAGATGTCAAGGATAGTCTATTGGAAAAAGGCATATTACTGACTATTGAAGAGCTCTACAACGTCAAGACGGAGGATATCTGAGCGTTTTCCCATCTAAAGGAAAAGGTCAAACGGATGCCATTTATTCTTACTTATAGAACAATCCTGACATCCTGACCCAACAACCTAGGAATCAGTATCCGGAATAAAACACATCCTCAACACTCTCACTGTGGTTTGTATCTATTTCAATACACATATCTAGCAATAATTAAGGCTGTTGACTAGCCCACTGGGGTCATTGGTTTGTTGCCGAGGCTGCCAGGTTTCCTGCTACCTCGAGTTTAGGTTTAATAGCGTATTCTTGCCTTGCTATATTATGGTATACTCCATTTACTTCTCACTATCTGGGATTTCCTTCTGAAATAATAAATCTACGGAATCCGTTTTGCAGAAGTTTTTCATACAAAATCTGCATATATTCACAGACAGGATGTCAACATTGGGAACATATTTCAAGAGGAAATATTCTTCAGAACTCAATCTAAAATACCCCTTCTAATGTCTCATAATTGCATGTTTCGAAAAGAAATCGTCATATAGTCACTACTTTAAACGGTAATTCTGGCCTGCATATTGCGTGTAAAATTCAACTCTCCTGCCTTGATTGATGCTATTGAATGTAGCCCGGGACAGCAGCCTGGTGGAGCCAGGAAATGGCATCGGTCATGCGTGAATCTCCACCGAGGAGTGTGTTTTGTCCTGAGTCGATTGCCATGCCTGGATTATGTGAGTTTGTCATAAAAAAGACTTTACAGAACGAATGGAAAAGAGGCTGCAAAGCGTATAGGCTTACATGTTATACAGCAGTTAGCAACAACGAAGGCTTCTAACAGAAATATATAAATACAACCAAAAGCGCCCTTATTGATGTTTACACATTTCCACCCGTTTTCGTTTTTTTTTTAGAAATATGTAACATAAAGACTGTCTAATATGTGAGATATGTATTATTCATCAGCCCCACTCTGATTCTAGTGACTGATTTGTCAATGTCTTTGCTGTTCTTGACTGCATTAAGCTTCTTACATTGCCTTTACCAATTGTCAATGTTAGGAGGCCAATATAATTCTTCATTAGGATCCTAACAATGCTGTTCTGCTGTTCACAGCGTTCATTGTTACGACCCCAAAATAGCCATCTACTGCCATGGCAACAGTTTACTACATTCTCCCCCGACAAAGGCTACAAAGGGCGCTTTCCAATAGCAACAGATAATTGGCGGCCATTGCTGGTAAGACCGCCGCTAGAAATTGTTTTTTTTATGTTTAAAACATTATTTGCGCATTTACTGTCTGCCAGCATGGTGTACATATGGAAATTAAGATGGCAGGAAGTAAATTACATGAATTTAGGTATGTAAATCGTGAGTTCACATGAGAAATCCTTTACATTCGCTCTGTGTGGGTCACCTCTGGTGAAGAGTTTTCTTGGTTGTCCGCTGCAAGAACCTTTAACTCAGAACTTTTAGTGCTAATCGCAATCCAAAAATTATGTTGGGTTAGGGGGAGCTAATGATAAATTCGTTATCCATGTTGTGAAAATAGTGTACGGCAAGAAGTCTGTACATCTAGCAATCGAGATAGTAACTCATAGATAGATACTATATATAGATGTAATGTGTATATATATATACTAGTATATATATATATATATATATATATATATATATATATATATATATATATATATATATATATATATATATATATATATATATATATATATATATATATATATATATATATATATATACATACATCCTTGCGATGGATAAATACCTAAGTGTGTTACTGAACAGTTGTGTAAAACTACCAATCGAGACGATACTAAATGAATGTCGCCCTGAGACAGTGTTGATAGTTAGAAACCGGCTGGTTAGGATCTTTTGGGTAAATATATAACATAATAAATCAAATATTTAACATAATTTGTAATGTAGAATGCAGTTTGATTAAGAAAGTAACTGTGTTACATTAGTCGTTTATTGAATTAATATCTGCGGACATGAGTCACATTCAATTTAGATTTATACCATCAGGGGAATGCCCTATGTCCTTTTACAGAGAAGCGAATACTTGAAATAGCATTAAGCTTTCTCAATTAATCATACGTACAGAGAACAGGTATCCTCTTTATGCTGAATAGGAATGACAATAACCCACCTAATTAGATTCCTTCAAGACGATACTTATGAGAAGGCGAACTGTTTAAAGACGTCAACTTGTCGCTTACAATTAATCCAACTGAAGCAAATGGGAGGCACTCCCCTTATTACATGCATAAAGGAGTTTTTACCATACTGGTAATGTCAATTCTATGGCCAGTAATTTGCCTCCTGCACAACCTTGGCAAATGGTTCATTGTTTTAGTACAGACGTCTAGGCTAATCACTGTCGTCGTTTGCAATATCTAAAACACACCAGAGGGCACCGATTGCGGCTTGACAGGAGCACATGGGACAGCCGATAAAGCTATGTGGAATAGCGGAGCGTGTACGTATTCACACACATACGCGTATGTATGTATGTATGTATGTATGTATGTATGTATGTTTGTATGTCAATGTGGATAGATAGATAGATAAATAGATGGATTGATAGAAAGATAAAAAGATAGCCAGATAGGTATATAGAAAGGCCAGATCAGATAGAAAGATAGGTAGTCAGATAACTATATAGATAGTCCAGATCAGATAGAAAGATAGATAGTCAGATAGGTAGATAGATGCAAATTGTCTTTGAAAATCAAAATTTTGATGCATATCCGCATCATATATACCGATATATGCACCTTTGAACGCCAATTGAGAAGATTGTACTTGTTTGATACTAAGTAATATCTGCACTAATTAATTATATTAAACATGAAAGGATTATCGAAAGAAAGGTTTTAGCAAGATGAAAGACGCACCAAACACTGAGGTTGATTGCAAAAATTGATATACAGTAAAAGCTGCTCTATGGAATTACAGTAGCATCCCATTGCAATGTTCCAAAATACCTATTGTTGGAGTGGAATGGTATTTGGATGGATACCTAAAGTATTTATCTATTTGGCCGTAGGCGAATGTCAGACTATCCACATTACTCAAATACTACACCTTTATATCTATACTGGAATTGTTTTCTCTGCTTTGCTAATAAGCAGAAGGTTGCCACGGAGAGCACGAATAATCATTTTCTAGTAAAGGTAAAGGTATTCGGTGTATAGTCTTGTATCCACCGAAGCACTCACACGACCTTCCTCCCCTAGCAGGCCTGTACACACGCCGAAACCAGTTCAATTCCCCGAGGGATATTCCAGAGAAGCACATCCTAGTATATATAAAAGTATGGACTGCATAAGTTAACTACGTTCACAACTACTGACCCTTAAAATGAGACCATCTTTGCAGTGCGTTTGTTTATGTTTTGTTTACTAAGACCATTGTTTGACTTTTTTCACTTTTGTCAGCAATTGTATTGATGAAGTTGTACATGTATGGGAACTATTTTAATTGCTCAAGAGTCCATAAATATACCTACAATCCTCAGTATGTTTCATTTTGAAATAATCACTTTAAATAAGTACCAATTGCAAACAATAAGACAAATACGTGAATATTAGGCTACTGATTTTTTTTCTCAAATACCACCTGTGTCACTATAACCACTGTATGATTCCTGTAGATTGACTTATCAAACCAGTTAAATTCACTCATGTATCCACTGCCAGGAGATCTCTTAACAACCACTGCCTTCTGTCCGTATTATGTAAGATATGAGCTGATGAATCGTTTGCCTTGAAAGGCATCCAATGACAAGATCTACCCAGTGCCACCTTCACTTAATGATTACCTAATAGCATATATTGGGAATCGCCGAAGGATTGTAAAGTAGGTACGCAGGGAGTGTAACAAAGGGATCATACGAGACTGTATACGTGTGTGACTTCTAATGCGATCCAAAGGAAGCCAGGTTTCACGCCTAAAGGCTGCCCCAATAGTCGAGCGGTTATAGATATTGCGCGCTGACTGCAACCACACACTAAGGTCCAGGGTTCAAACCAGGAAGAGGCCAGTAAGGACTTACCCAGTGACTAAGACTGAGCAGGTAGTTCTGCCAATATGCCGGTTTCCTCCACTATTTACAGCAGACTTGACATGATTTAGTCTTGAACAGGACAAGTGAGTGATAAAGAGTGCGCGATAAAGAATCAGCACCAGATCTAATTCTAAATCTAAACCTTCATTGAGAATGGCTTCAGATTTGTCTTTCTCCGATTCTACACAGGTAGGACATTACCATCTATATTCACTCTGCAAGATGCATTAAAGCCTCGTTACCTGCATTGACACACAACAAATACACACCAAAAGATGACTTACCTGTGCCATTGAGGGTCGTGACGTCCTGCGTACCTATCCAGAGTACTGCCAATACACACAGGTAGTGCACATCCGTACGACGCATAGTACTGCGTAACAAGAGTGCCAATCTTAATAGTTATAAAACATTCCTTAGAAAAGGTACTTTAGAATTTAAAATCTCATTCAATTGTCATTCCTTTCTGTGAGATATTTGGAGTGCATATTTCAATAGGTTGCATTCCTAGCGTGCTATCTTCATGCATGTAAGGTGTCTTGTCTATTTCACCACGTGTAGGAAGCGAGGTTCAGCCCGCTAGCCTGTATGAGGAGCGACTGCGCTGTGCCTTACCGCCGGCCGCCAACACCTTCCACATACATCCCTGCTGCACACTGCCGGGCGACGCGCTACTACGCCTTTCACATGACTGGGCAACATAGCTGCAACCAATACAAGGCGAGCTGGGCCAATAGGCGAGCGCGGCTTCTAATGTCATCGGGTTCATCGAGGGTGTACAAGTGAAGTATAAGCAGTGCTACGGGTGACACTAAGAATTGCCCGCAATGTCAAGACGACGTTAGCTCAATCATTGTTTGTAAAATTGGCGCCAATTCGCACGCGCTGTGTCTTTGTCGTGACGTCCATCATTTACCCTAATTCTTCTCATCTTTCTTGCTCATTTAAGTAATAGCTATAAGCAAGATTGATTGAATAGTGTGATGATAGTAGGTAAGACGGTAATTCACATTTCTCACCATTTCTTAATTGTTGCTTTCAAACAGATGTCTGTGGCAACCCTGTTTTGCATTCTTTTGAATTGAAATATTTTGTGTACGCAGTCTGTTACTATATAAGAAAGTCTAAATGCAGATATAGAGGTTCCATCACGAGTGGATGGAAAGAGGAGGAATCTTGCACGAGTGAGTGATTTTGTGTCTTGGGACGAGGCTTGCCGAGTCCCAAGACACAAAATCACTCACGAGTGCAAGATTCCTCCTCTTTCCATCCACGAGTGATAGAACCTGTTTCTCCCACGATAAAAAGGAGAAATTTACACGTTTTACCGTGAAGTTAGCTAGCTAAACTAAGTCAGCCAAAGGTCACCCGCGCACTAGTTCAACAATGGTAATACGCGTTTGTTGTGACGTGCACCGTTTGTTTCCCCAGAAACTGGCGCCAGATCACGTACGTGACGCTTGTTCGAATGCACGCGCACCATTGTTAGGTCTACCTTTGACCCAGAGGCAGTGACCTCTTGATTGAAATTGAGGGATCTGATTGGACAATTACATTAGTTTGACCTTTTGACCCCGTTGAAGAACACCCATTGGAGACCACAAATCCTTAACTGTAAAATACACCTCAGAGTGGGAGAAATGATATATCTATAAGTTATCTGTTCTTCCATAATATTTTGTCATCTATGTTCTACCATTTTTATTATCATCTGGTCATGTGTGTGGAACTCCTGATATATTTGGGAACAGTGGAACCTTTTTCAAGGTATCAGTACACTTGCTTATGCTTATCATAAAGACTTCTTTGCAGAAGGGCTGCACGCCACTCGCTGCACAAACAACTATATGCCAGAAATATCTAAAAATGAAATAGCCATTTTAAAATCCAATCGTGTTAGTCTGACCAGATAAGAATTGATAGGTTTGCATGAGGATGTTCAGTGGCGGAAACTTCTCACGGTACCACAGACCAGGCTGCAATAGAATATTCAACAAAGACAATCTTCATAAGGTGCTTGGAGGCCCTCAATATTATACAAATATGACATCCCTGCGGGGTTGCTAACATGGTTGTCTACCCCGAGTGAGCATTGTCACCCGAGGGCGTAGCCCGAGGGTGACAATGCTCACGAGGGGTAGACTACCATGTTAGCAACCCCGCAGGGATGTCACATTTGTTTTATTATACCGAACAACACCCCCCCCCCCCTCACATGACAAGTTGAAACTTACAAAACTCACTTGGGCAGTGTAATTTCGGAGCAGCAGGTTTACCGTGCTGACCATGTTAAGGATATACTACATGTATTTATTTTATCCTTCCTGAACAACCTACCACCTCAACTTGGTTGAGATTTTACTTTTTCCCCCATAATTGAGACACTCGCGCAAGTTGTTCCCAACAATAAGATAATTCCATTGTTGACGGCGGCATTCTGCTGAGGCCTTGAAATACTTTCGCCACGCGCGGGGATCTTGAAAGCATGACGTCCTCAACAATATAGGGAATCATGAAACGGCACATTGACAGCGGGAGCTAATACGTCGTCTCCTTGACAGCGGGCGCTACTCCTTGAGTAGCGCCCGCTGTCACTGAACCTACAGACACACAGGTTGCTAGCAGTCTTGACACATGGCTCTCATCCAATGGGATGAGAGTATTTTCACGTGAGGTATAATAAAATATTTTATCTCATGATTGGCAAAATTCTAGGCTTTTGATTGGTCAATTGCCATGTGATATGAAGTTGTATTAACCTCTCAGAATCCTGTATTAACCTCCCAGTATTTGTATGTATGTATGTACGTTTATTTTTATTACCTATGCAGAGGTCGAGGAGGCATTCATGAGATAAATTCGTTATCAACTGTTTTGGAGTATGATACAACTTATATCTCGCAATCAGAGGGCTGTATCACCCTCGGCTGCGCCTCGGGTGATACAGCCCTCTGATTGCGAGATATAAGTTGTATCACACTCCAAAACAGTTGATAACTAATAGTACCTGCATTTGCACAAATAAACACAATAAAATATATTTTCATTTATATTTTTGATGCCCACATGGATAGAAAATATGGGATTAGTGAAATAAAATGTGCCGGGTCGGGGACTATGCAAACTAGTGCAGACAGAAGGTCGGTACACTATCCCCGCCACATCCCGGCCCACCCTCCCGGGGATTCAATTAACTGGTGCATTAGCTACATGAGCTGATAGCATGGTGAGTTTGTAACTGAGGTATCCATAATCGAGAACAATACATTTCACTTTACTGCGCTCTTTCTCTGATGATATCAATTCTGAAATTTCATCTAGTTTGTCACACACCATCAAGAGCCCCATCTTGACCCAAATTTGTCTCTTCCCCTCAGAAAATGAGTGAAGTTCTCCATTACAAGTCGCTGTATTCGAGCTTTCCCATTTGTATTACAAATCAATATCATAAGTTGTATCTATTCCATTTACCACTGTATTCAAGATCGTCTAGCACAGGCTACCCTCCATAGGGCATCCGCCGCCGTGGCCTAGTGGTTAGGATGCCTAGCTCCACCTTTTTCCTCTCTGTGATCGAACAATTCCAGGATCTCACGCCCATCTGTTGTGGCGGTATTGCATCTCAAAGGCTCTAGGTATTGTATAACCTGATTGCATAACTTGGCACCGTATTGTGCTAAAACGGCTGTATGCATTGCACTCTGAAAACAACACTATACAGTTCTTCTCGTCACGCGCATCGCCGTGTGATCGAATCCTTGCTTGTGGACCCTGCAACTGTGATACACGAGGATCCATACTACTTTCTCCAGTGGCCCTGACAAATAGGATTTTCCACAATCCATACTTCTCCCCCTAGGTCAACGCTGAGTGCAATGCCCGGCTGATGGCAATCCGTACGGCAAGTTTCATTCTACTCAATTTACGACTCGAGAATTGCTGTTTGATCTTAAGTCACAGGCAAATTTCTCACACGCCTCAAGCAGGACTTAAACCCGTTTAGTGGTGAGAGTAGGTGAACAGTTAATGGCCTTGACATTGGTAAATTATAGCAAGCAATATATACGTAATACCGCAGACCACTCCGCTAGTGGGGTAGTCCCTGCC
The DNA here is from genome assembly GCA_963942565.1 of Maea johnstoni. Taxonomy (NCBI): domain Eukaryota; kingdom Metazoa; phylum Annelida; class Polychaeta; order Spionida; family Magelonidae; genus Maea; species Maea johnstoni. Next base: position 619,796 of record OZ012687.1, on the reverse strand, counting down.
CAAAGCACGGAAAGCCAATATTCTTACTGATAAATGTATATGTTGCACCTATTTACAAACATGCACGACAAGTGTATTGGCATCCGTCGTCTACAAGAGAGGCTGGCAAGGACTCTATACACACGGCGACAATCGATCTCCTTGATGTCAGAGGCTTTCTCTAGAGATGCAAGCAAGAGATGACGCTGAAAGCATCCCAACTGACGTGCTATTGTTTATCTCCCCTCTTAGTGCCATCCTCTTAATGTATTGTACTTTTTGCCTTGTCAAAAATACTTGCCAGATGAGTAGCAGATATGCATTCTTTGTAAATGGTAAAACAATAGGTAGAACGAAATCTAAAGGCTATGTCAAATGTTTGCAAACACCCGTAATATTCAAGTCGTCACGATCGATTTTTGCCCTTTTCATATATGCATGAGTTCTGACTAAAAGGATCTGAGACAGTAAAACGTGGTTAAAATACATTGCCCATAACGTAATGGGAATGCATGAACAGCATAAAGTACTTAGATGAAATATACATATAGATATGAGCATAATGGCATGGGGAAAGAGCGTGGATCACTAAATAATATATTCCCTCGCTGTAGATTGATATGATAGAAGCGTGCACGGCATTGCATATCTCTCCCGTCTGACAAGTTCTTGCCCACTCACTACCTTCATAACGTACATATGATGTGCCACTGTAAATTCAGGTCTGTAATTCTTAAGATTTGATCAAAATTTCAAAATTGGCGGGTCATTTCTAACATCCATTCATCGTATACTTTGTATTCAAAATTAGTAGCTTAACTTGTATTTTCATTCGTCCCTCCTCTAGCCATCAGAAACTTTACATTCCATTCCCTTTCTAAAATCAGCAGGCTTTTGTATCTAGTAACATCATTTTAATTTGCAAAATGACCATGTATAATGTTTTGAAAGCTAGAGAGAAACCACACTTACAGCAAGTAATCTGTAACATCAAACATATCTATTATGCAGAAAGATACAAAGCTGGCATAAAAGGAAAACCAACATTATTTGTTAAAAAATGGTCTACAATGTTCGAATATTTTAAAACCCATGAAGGTACAGCTCAACAACTGGTGTCCATTCATCATACTGTAGAATAGGGAATTAATCCGTGGTGCAAATATACCGAATTTTACCAAAAATGACCCACTCTAATTTGATTTTACCGAACAGTCAGTTCTAAAGAATAGAAAATACATGGTATTATATTATATCATGATAATACAGGGACAAACCCGGATGTGGGTAATACATGTAATAGAAACTTAACGGCTTAAGGGTATAACTGCAGGATTACTGACACATAACAGAACAAGTGAGTACGACTGTTCTACTTCCCTTGGGAAACTCATCAGAAAGCATGGTTTAGAGCTTCACATATATGCAGACGACACACAGCTCTATCTGTCAATAAAACCCATCAGTCAACAAGCGGTCGACATAGGAGTTGCTAGGCTGGAAGGCTGCCTCAGTGACATATAAACATGGATGTCACAGAACAAGCTAAAACTGAATGCAGACAAAACAGAAGTCCTAGTGCTAGACACCCCTAAGCAGTGAGTCAACATATCTGTGCCTAGCATTTCTATAAATGGTGAGATTGTTAAGATTCTCAATATACCTTTCAGCAATCTGGGCTCTGTTTTTGATCCAAGCATGAATATGGTAGCACATGTGTCAAAGGCAGTCAAATCTGCAAACGATCACTTTCGAAACATCGGAAGGATCAGAAAATACTTAACTGCAGAATCAAGTAAAAGTGCTGTATTATCCCTGGTAACCTCAAGATTCGACTTCTGCAATGGACTTCTCTGTGGAATACCTGAGGAGCTAATACGTAAGCTCCAGAGAGTACAACATAACGCTGGCAGGGTGATCTATCACTTCCTGAGACACGTGAAATTAATCCTATGTTTAGTTGTTAAATTCTTTTTCGTTTTCGGTTTAATGTTTTTTCTAACCTTGTAAAATATAAATTTGCCAGTGCTCAGTTTCCCTGGCTGTCATTTGTTTTCATTTAGAGCATTTATTTATTTAGTTACCCTTGAGTTTAAGATATTAACAGGATTTTTTCACCTGTTCATATTCTGTTTATATTCTTTATTCTATTATCCGTTTGTTTATTTTTCTAATTCTATTATGTCATGTTAGTGCCTTGTTTGTAACCTCAGGCTACAGTCAATAAAGTACATTACATTACATTACATTACTCTCACGAAGAAGCACGACCATATCATTCCAGTACTAAAGGAACTGCACTGGCTACCAGTAAGGAAGAGAATTGAATTCAAGATTCTACTCCAGGCGTACAAGTGTTTGCATGGAACTGCACCCTTTTATCTGAGGGAAATGCTGAAAGAGTATGTCCCACCACAGACACTGAGATCAACATCCAAGAACTTAGTCTGCGATCCGAGAAAACCTACGGTGACAGATCGTGTAGTGCCTGTGCCCCAAAACTATGGAATCAGCTTCAGACTAATACTCGAGTATCTGGGAATGTGGCAATCTTCAAACGACAACTAAAAACACATCTCTTCAAAGATCTATATAGCTTTTAACTATGGGGATATCAACATCTATCCTTTGACAATGAAATGTAATGCACCCTTGAGCATGTTTATATGGAAAGGGCGCAATATCAAATGACAATATTATTATCAATCTTCAAACGACAACTGAAAACACATTTGTTCAAATATGTATATATCAATTAACTATGGGGATATCAACATCTATCCTCTGACAATGGAATGTAATGCGCCTTTGAGCAAGTCTATATGGAAAGAGTGCAATATCAAATGACAATATCATTATCATTATTATTATTATTATTATTACTATTATTATTATTAGTACAAGTATTATTATCATTATTATATCCACTCTGTTTATGTATACCATTGGTAAATACAAACTACTATGATGTCCATTCAAATTGTTTTGATACCGTAGTATGTTTTATCATGTATCATCAGTTTATGTAGGCCACATATTGCCATCAACAGGCCAAAACTAAACAGTATGGATTAAACGATGATCATAGTTGACTGCAAGGAAAATAAACAAAAGAATTCCAAAAATTAAAAAAGGTTTTCGCAGCTATGTGTGTCTCCTTCAAGCAGAGAATTCTAATCTTAAACCTTTTAGCCCTAATAATATCTATTCATTTGACTGTATCTCATAAGCTCTTAATTGATAAGATACATAGCAGCAAAAGATCACATCTACCGGCTTATGGAATTTCAATATGGCAAAAAATTTCAAATTCCTGCAGTATACGTGTTTTCCAATTTGTCTCTGTATCATGATATCAATTCAAATCATATTACTGGTACAATACATACATGATAGTAGTAGCCTTCATTGTTAGGGTATGTCAATATCCTATTGTAACAACATGATTGAAATAATAATATTAAAACCTGATATTTTTTGGTACATCAATTAAATGAAACTGAATTGAAATTAAACTCAAAATCATGTAATTCATTGCAGGGGTAAATTCCATTTGAAAAAGAAATTTACTTCTTCAAAATCTGTGTTTAACACATACTCTCCCCATTCCAATTGAGTCTCCTTTTTATATTTGGTAGTCTTTGATATTATGATAATTGTGTTAATGTTGTAGATTGTAAGACTGTATGCTCATGAATTCTTCCATATGAAATGTCTTTGGTACAAATTTTGAAGTGATTAAGCAAAAACAGCTCTAATATGGCATACTTACATATCATAAGGGGTGTTATTTATTGATTCTATATGTCATTAGAGGTTTTAAGAAAATAACATTATAATATATATATATATATATATATATATATATATATATATATATATATATATATATATATATATATATATATATATATATTATAGTATAATAGTAATGTTCGCTAAAGATATCTATTCTGATATGATTGGTACCTCCAATACCACATATAATACCCAGTGACATGGAATACATACATACACAAAGCAGAAACAATGGCAAAATTGGTCTCAGGATGTAAAACGCTAAAGACACATAATAACAGATTAAAGGGTACAATGGGAAACATAAACATATTAGGTAATTTAGGTGATGCAGCTGATGTAAATCACGTGGTATTACAATGCCCGTTCATACAGACAGAGCGAAATAATTTATTTGACGGGATACACACTATTGAAAAGGATATGGGTAAAGTAATGTTTCAAAGCTCAGATAACATATCTAATACCATGCTAGGAACTAAATGTCATGACCTAGAGTATGATGAATGCTTCGAGTTCTGGAAGGTTGCAGGCAGAAATATTACAAAGATGTGTAAATACTACATCAAATCTAGAGATGGTATCGGGTAGACAGAGTTTAATTACATATAAATAAGAAAGAACGAGATAAAAAAGATAAGAATCAAAAATAGTGTAAATGAAAATAGTTTATTGATTGTTAGATAGGTGGCTATATATGTATACAATGCATAAATGTATGATTAGTACACTATACTAGTATATCATATGGTGAAACCAAGAAGTTGACAGCTTAAAGAATTGCAAGGGTACATCTTGTGTGCTCTCTTGTTTATATACTCATAATTGTAACTAACCTGTATCAAGTATGAATCTAAGTGGTATATTATATTTTGCTCTATTTCTGAAACGTCTCATGTATGATTTTGTATTGATAAAAGATACAGTCAATATAAACATACAAATCCAAATTCATCAAAGCAGGCATGCAAACATTACCAAGGCTTACTTGGGAAAGATATTTCTGCATTTTGTTTGGAAACTTTCGAAAAACGTTTGCGGGACTTTGAATTAGAGGCTGAGCTTCAGCCTCTAATTCAAAGTCCCACATATTTCATCCACTGAAGTAATGTATTCCTTGTCTAAGGTGTCTCTTATGATTGCTTGGCACGTTTCCTTTTGTCTTTTCCAAATACATTATACAAATATGCCATGCCAGTGTGGGTATCCTGATGAAATGTCTCCCAAAAAAAGGATGGTTTTCCCGAGGGCGGAAAACCACCCTCCCGAGGGGAGACATTCTATCAGGATACCTACACTGGCATGGCATATTTGTTTTATTATACCGAACAAACCCCAATTTCGTAAAATATCAATGAAAACAACAATGACTGCTGGTAGATCCGCTGGTGCCTTGGAAAAGAGCGTCTGCTGATCTGTGTACAAGGTCAAGGTCACAGATGACTGATAACTCACACATTTCTCGCTAGGTGTCACCAATGAGAATGGTGGACATTTTGCCGGTGGACATTTCGCCGGTGGACATGATGGAATGTCTAACCTTTGTAAGTATATCACGGCTTAGGATCTTTACGTGAGGTATAATAATATAGTATGTAATACCATCTTAAGTAGCTCTTAATACAAAGAGTGATATGCATAAATAGACAAACTGGCAAGGAAATCCATGTTAACCTAGTTTAATACCATATTCATCAACAACTTAAGCCTGATGAGCAGTTGATATGACCATGCCCAAATTTGATGAGAGGTGGAATGTAGCACTATGATTCTTTAGGACACTTTGAAAATGGATATTGAGATATTCTCCTTTTTTTGGATGTCACAAACTATCAGCATTTATATCGCTTTTTATTGTATATAACCTCAATAATAATAATAATAATAATTGATATTTGATATAGCGCCCTTTCAACCTATAATGTTCAAAAGCGCTTTTGAGTCATTGGACAGTTGTCATGGTCCATATAGTCAATTAAACTCCTTTCGAAATAGCAATGTTTTCAGCTGTTTCTTGAAGTTTTGCACACTATCAGCAGCCTTGATGTTATCAGGGAGCTCATTCCAAAGGCGTGGTGCATAGGCAACGAATGCTCTGTCACCAAACCTTTTCAGATTAGTGAGTGGTATCTGTAATAAGTTCGTAGTGTTTGATCTTAGGGTCCTTGTATTGGCTTGTTTGACTAACAGTTCCCTCAAGTATAGAGGGGCACATCCTTGCATGCATTTGAAAGTCAAAAGCAGAATCTTGAACTCAATTCTTTTCCTGATGGGCAGCCAGTGAAGATCTTTTAGAACTGGTGTAATGTGAACCTTATACATGCTTTGAGGATTATGTGGATACCTGTGGTTGAAATACAACACATTGACGCATATGAACTTTTAGATGCAATAAAAAGCATCTCTTTGAGTGGTTTAAAAAAACTCAAGTAGTTCGATTCGAATTTAAACAATATGTTACTAATTTAAAATATCAAATTTCAAATTGCACACATGTGCATCACGATATTTGTTACTGTGTATAATGTATATACAAATCAAGTATTTGGAAGCATGTCTTAAATAATTTGGGATTTATACTGTTATACATCATTTTCTGGACCTCATCACATATATCTCTCCCCATCTACTTTTGTATCATTTATATCATTACAGTCTATGTTTCGTTTTATTATGCTTTAAATAATAGATTGCCTGCTTAACTTTATGTATATGTACATATTGTCATTTTTGTATTTTCTTTGATATAGTAACCTCTTTACTGACACAATGACCATCGATTATATATAATGGCCATCATCCGGTCCTGATATTCTATTTCAAATTTGCAGAAAATACAGATATCTAACTAAATCAGTCTTTCTATATATAGCACATGATCCATCCTACCAGTGCGTGTTCCTGTGTGATGTATCATACCAACTCCTTTTCTATAGCAGTGGAGCATTGGCAATACATCTCTCTGAGCCACCGCAGTCATCTTATGTGAACCTGTACACGTGATCAGATCATTATGGTATTTTCCCTATCAAGTGGAATTACATGCCTGTCCGTGGATCCACCCTTCCCCCCTGGTCTAAAGTCAGCTATGGATCTAGTGCTGACTACTCATAGAATATTCCAAATTGGCGGCCAGTCGAAGATTTATTGTTTGCCATCAAGTGGCCGCCAACGTCAATGCCTCTGAATGTTTGTCAATTGTCATTTAGAGCGAGTAGCATTGCAAAATGTATACCATGGTCAGCTAAGTTTTTTTAAGTGTTTGGAAAAAACTTTTGCATTTTATGAGTTTTGAATTTTGGAATTAAAGAAAACGCTTAATCTAAAGTCCCTGAAAACATTCTAACACGTTCCAGTCAAAATGCAAACCCGGGCAGTAGTGAGAGACTACGACCAGTCAATGATAGCGCCTGACGGCTAAGCTATCAGGGCAGGCCCCTGCTCTCAGCGATAAAACATAGTACTAGTATCTCACAGATGCAATATCATGCCCTATTACAAAAGTCAGTCTTCCGCGTACCTTTTTGAACTGCGTTTTTTTCACATAAATAAGCTAAACTCCACCGTTGACAGATAAAGTGCTTTCTTACCGCAGACCAGATAAAAAGTATGTAGACGCATCAGGAAGATACACCTGCCAGAATCAAAGAGGCTTTGAAATTAGATGTATTAGGTACGCAGCACATTAAGGCACGTCTTCCAGTGAATATCGACAGGTTTAGAGCAGAAACTAGTCTCGCTTAAGCTCTCTGACGGCATGATGATATGATGGCATATTCTGAAGCAAAGCCATCTCACTGAGGCATTTCACTTCATGCATTATAGTTGTGGATAATACAGAATTATAAAAAAGCACAAAAAACTTAGCTGTTACTCATTAACTGTCGTGCCACTCACCATGTTGTATGCTAATCCATTCACGCATGGCGTACAGTGTGGTAATGATCTCAAACAGCCAGGCAGATTCTTATAGCACAAGATAAAGAACTTATGCATTCAAAAACGTGTTGATTCGTGCATTGTGTATAGAACGGAGCTTCTATCCACAGTATTCAACTGAGTACCATTGGATTTCAAAAATTAGAAGGAAATATAATATGAAATAAAGAGTTTCCTTTTCCAAATATTACTCCATGGAATTTTAAAAGCATTACCTAGTACTTTGTTAAATTTCTGTAAAATGCTTTTTTATCTTTTTAAGTGCCTAACCCCACAACTAAGTTAGAATTAAATAAAATGGGAAATGTCTTCAAGGTATCAGTTAGTACAGTTTTATATCTTGGAGATTGTGTCAATAAATGTTTCTACTACAACTGCTTCTTCTACTACCACACTAGTACTATACTGCTGCTGCTGCTGTTGCTGCTGCTGCTACTACTGCTACTACTACTTATACTACTACTACTACTCTTTGCTACAATTGAGCTAAATTTGAAGCAAAACCAATGACATCTCACACCTGTTTAAGAAAACCTTTCCTGCTTGTGTGCAAGCCCTTTTAAATTGTAACTGCATTGTGCTTGTCATTATGCTCAATGATGGCCTAGGCCGCAACAGTTGGTCTGATTATAAGGAAAAGAATGTAGGCTAAACTATATGTTAATATCTCAGAATGGCTATACGTTCACACATTATGTACATACGCTACCATAATATCCTGCTAACGTCCCCTGGCGCAAATAAAATAACAAAACAACAACAATACACAGGTAAAAGTTGACGGGTCCGTACGGCCTCATAACGGGCCTGTTACGGGCCCGTTTTTCGATCCCTCAATATATCGACATTTCACGGCTTGAAAACCTGTAACGGTCCCATTATTTGCATGGGCCTGTCATAACGGGCCCGTAACGGGCTCGTAACGGGCCTGTAATGGGCCCGTTATAACGGGTTCTGAGCCCGTAACGGGCCTGTCAAAATAACGGGCATGTTTGGACCCGTCAATCTTTACCTGTGTATATGTATGGGATGCGACTATGGAAACAATACCCTTTATAAGAACAAACCACTCACCGGCGAGCTTTTGAGACGGGGGAGCATATTTCAAATTACAGGTCAGGCAGGGGAGCTGTTAGTAGATGATGGACGGCGCCTGAGGAAATGGGGACTCCTTAAATAACCTGTCTAGAGCAGAGCACAGGTGTGAGCGACACACGTCTCTCAGCTCTTCACAAAAAAAACACCTCCCTGGCTAATAAAGTTCTTTTCTGGTACTGTTGTCTATTTTAAAGTTTAGAAATCTTATGTGATACATGACATACATTTAACATATTAAATTGCCTTAAATACATAATACCTTTACATAACCTTTGCTTTTTGAATTGCTGCTAAAATATGTATTTCACTTACGCTTTTTTCTTTATTTCAATCAATTTTATAATCTCCAGAATTACAAATACCTGGCAACATGATATTCCTCTTGTTATGTTACAATGTAACGTGCATTCTCAACTCCACTTCTCTAGACTTACCACTTTTGCATGTATTGCAATGATGGTACACACCCTCTGCTGAAGTGTTCCCTCAAAGGTACTTCGATTCAGTTCTCTGAAGAACTATACCTGCATCCGACACTGTGGCCTTGAGCTTTTAAATGTGTATTTACTTTGAAGGTAAATGGTGCAAGCATTAGCTAATGTAATAGGCACATGGCTCAGGCAAAACACTAACAGCAAACAGTAACACTGTTTCGTTGAAACTACGTAAAATGTTTTCCAAATCCACACAATTTCCAAATGCTCATGTGCGGATTCACATTGCCATCTTGGCGCTTGCTGTTCGTAGGCTACAAAAGGCATTTCAGATTGGGCCTTAACAATAAGTTTACAATAACAACGTCATGGAAAGTGCCTTTTTTCTAAATTCGCGTCCTATTTACTAAATTGCACTTGTATGAGGTGTCACTGGAAAGCCTGAGACATCCCTCAACGACGTTGTTAAATTTGATGGACTTTCTACGGCTTAGAAATTCAGTTAGGATAATCTGGTGAATACCGCTGAGTGCACTCAGCGTGCCAGAAAAGCTTTTATCTCGCGATTAGCTCCATTCTTTTTATTTTTGCAAATTGATTTTTCCTTTTTACCACAAGCCCTACCTGGAGCCATCCGTTAATCACGTGGTTTATCTCGAGCTGGGCAGCTGCCGTGGCCAGAACGAGGCTGTCAGTATCGCCACAGGGAGGCTGTGATTATTCTTCACGGGACGTTATCAAAGTCACTCCTCTTCTCTTCTGGTTCACAAACGGACACCGACTGACTGGTTTATCATCGGATGTGCTGACTAACTGCCTGATTGATTTATTGATTGCTTCATTGATTAACTAAATACTTTGGATAATTGACTGACTGAAATATCAATTGATAGATTGTTGACTGAGGGGTTCCCTTGCTTGTTCAACCTTAAGAACCTTTTTTTGAAAATAAATATTGGACTTAATATTGGACCTAAACAAAAAGTGGTCTGGGGGTACGCAACATGACAGAATTCAAAACAAAAGTACATTTTTCAAAAAAAGAACATACTTTGGACGTAATTGAATATATTGTCATTCCTCATGTTCAGTATAATGCAGATAAAGGGTGATTTTTATAGGGGATTCTGCTAGCTTGCTCCCTTTCATTTCAAATGAATCACGCCTTGAAATGGAGAAAGAAGATTTTTCAAAGCTATATATATATCCCTTTGGTTAGACCCATTTTCATTGTGAAGTCAACATAAGTAGGGCAGAGTTCTAAACTGCAGGGCAGGTTTATAAGAGAGAAGGTACGGTTGTTAGTTCCTCTGTTCACCACCAGGGGCCATATTTGGATGTCATAACTAGTGGTGATATACTAAATGGCCAACAGTAGGCTACAGGTGCGATGTAGGTGTGAGCATTTATGTTTATATTATAAAGTATAATATAGTAAAGCCTAGTAGCTAGGCCTTGCATGCTGCTGAAAACAAGTGACCCACCTCGCAGCACCATGCTAAACCAGTCGTGGAGTAGTTATTCAATGAATTGTTACTCTTCCTTTCATGCAACATATCTTCCTCTAGCCACGAGCAGTGGAACAACAAGCCTGCTCGTCGGTTAGACCATACTAAATCTAAACTTCCTCTATAATATCGGGCCCCGTAGTCAAACATCTGGGAATATAAAAAGAAAACAAATAAAGCTTTACAGGATGATATTTGACCGAAAGCATTGGATCCTTAAGACATCTTCTTTGCATGTATTGCAACTCTTACTGTCTATGTTGAGCTATGCTCACTGTTGTAAAGCCTATATGTGCCACTCAGATGCAAATGTCTAAATGAATAAATCAACGTGCTAATGTTGAACGTTCTGGAGCAATCACGCGTTAGCGACACATTCCTAAATCTAAAGCAATGAAAGTAATTTGACTCGTGTAATGCATCTTGATTGCTTTTCGCTGTGATTAAGGCTTGTGAGATTAAAGGCGAATTTTCCCCCATGGCACTAATAGCCATGATGTCTTTCCCGCTACTAGGAATCTGACAGAGTGAGACAGCTCAAACACACCCGGCTTAGATCTTCGCTTTCGCTTTAACACTAGTGAATGAAACGAACCTTTCATAGCAAGATAGCTGTTTATACCTATACACATCATCGGGAGTAACTAACATGATTGTTATTTCTTCTATCTACAACACATACATACATACGCACATGCATACATACATACATACATTCATACATACATATATTCACTTACACACACACACACGTATATATATATATATATATATATATATATATATATATATATATATATATATATATATATATATATATATATATATATATACATATATATATATATATATATATATATATATATATATATATATATATATATATATATATATATATATGTGTGTGTGTGTGTATGTATATATATAGGAAGCATGATATTATGATGTTACCTAAGGCAGTATTCTGCCAGAAGTCATTGTTATGTTCTTTTTATACCGCCATGTGAAAGTTTGTCTGAGGCACGTAATGTGTTATGTAGCGTATGATATGTAAGATAACATGACAGGTGCTCACTTTTAATCACCCTCTTCATCCGCTTCACGCCATACGCTTCTCACATAACTAGATTCTAAAGCTATTAGAGTATGAACAATGGTACAGTTCGTGGTGTGGGTATGGTCTCTACATCTATAGCTTCATTTATAGCCTGATATAAGTTTTAGCAATAACTAATATACATGATAGGTAAGGACAAAAGATCTACCTGATTATAACTGTAGCGCCCGCAGGAGATTTGGTTTTGATGGTAACATTTTTCTGGGCAGGGCGTATTTTCACACTGGGCAAGAATGCTTCAAAAATGGACACTTATTAATATGTCTAAGATGCCATAACGATTTCTCTCGATATTTAAGTTTTGCAGTCTATTAGAGAAAACAACTTTTTTGATGAAAAACTTTGACCTTCAAATGACCTTGAACTATGAAAAAAACACAACATAACATTTTGACCTTTTTTTTAGGCATTTAGGAATAGAAAATCAAAATTCTAAAATGATAGCATTGCCTTATTAATACTCAAGTTAATATTTTCATAAATTTCTTTTGGAAAAGGGCATTCTTGAAAAAGTTATATGGAGCATGAAAAAAGTCCCACATTATTTAGAATAACAAGACAACCAATAATGAAAATTAGGTAGAACAATGTCCATCTTTGAGTAGATATTATTTAAAAAAAGCAATATATTTTTTCTTGACAAAGTTATGTCTGATTTTGTGAATTCAAAATGGCCGCCAACCTTCAAATCCAAATTGGCAGCCAATGGCAGCGGCCATTTTGAATTCCTAAAATTGACCGTAACTTTGCTAAGAAAGGAGATATTGCCTTGCTCTTTTTAAAAATCATATCTACTTGAAAAGATCTTTGCGATGGGCATGGCTATACCTTGCTGTCACTATTGGCAGTCTTGTTATTTTAAATGATGTGGGTTTTTTCATGCTCCAATTAACTTTTTCAAGAATGCCTTTTTCCAAAACACGTCTTTGAATATATTAACTTGAGTATTGATAAGGCAATGCTATCATTTTAGAATTTTGATTTTCTCTATCTAAATGCCTTAAAAAAAGGTCAAAATATTATGTTTTTTTCATAGTTCAAGGTCATTTGAAGGTCAATATTTTTATCAAAAAAATCGTTTTCTCTCATAGACTGCATATCTCAAGTATCAAAAGGAATCATTATGGCATTTTAGACATATTGATAAGTGTCCATTTCTGAGGCATTCTGGCCCAGTGTGTTCACGAAATATCAGTAAGAAACTAATCAGAACCATATCTACGACTCTCTTCAAGTGTTCTGCTAGTTTATACCGAATTTCCAAGTTACTTTCACAATACAACCAAAAGACATTCGCCAAAGAGAATCCTATGTGGCTTATGTCACATTTAGTTTTAAATGGCTATATAGACAATCGATACGGTCACATGCGTATCTAAACAGTTAGGTGCTTCCTTTATAGGTTTCCTCCTCGACCTCTCGTGGAGTTTTAGGAATTGCAGGGGAACACGGGATAATTTCCCCCCCAGGCCGCGCCTCTATATCGAGACTGACCCAGCTGCCTCACACGCTACCAGCAGGTGGGGAATACACTGGGCCAACACTACCTCTCCTTTATCATAGGATGTACAGGTGATTGCTCCCCCACAGCATAATACAATCCCCAACTAAAACCAAAAAAGCAACGGATATGCAGTTTGGACTTTCCTATACCGTCACTTGTACTGCGAGGTCAATCGTGAGTAGCCAATAACCAATGAGGGAAGAAACCGAGGTAACCCGGGAAGCCACCGACTTACCGCACGTTCGTGTCAACCATAACACGATGGGAAGCTGTGATCATTGTTAGAGCAATGCTATGACCATTCAGCTATCTAGGCAATCCTCTACTATAGGCAATGACACTAAGGTTTTTTTTTCTTGAAGAAATATAATTTAAAGAGACTAACTTTCTGTTTGTGTGTCGGGGAGAGGGAAGTATTGTATTGTATTGTATTCTACGTTTTTTTACTGTAGTCATTAGTGCTGTTTCTAAGACTCCTGTGCGGGGAGTACTCTAAACTGGCAGGTCGGGGAGGTCAAGGTTCACCCCTTTTCATCCTGGACACCAGGGTATGGTTAGTGAGGATTTGGGGTGGTTGGTTTCTCTTCGAAAAGAAAATATAAGCATAGACTACCTATGTTATACAGTAGTGAAAACAAGCATAGTTAAACCAGAAGGTCTCTGCTACCGTCCTTCCTTAATGAACTATTCTCTCCAGCACGCCAGGTTAGGGGAACACTGTAATTGACTTCTACGCTGGTGATCGCGCCAGTAATTAGCCCAGCCACTCACTCTAAGCGCTGTGGCTGGTCGCTCTCAAAGGCTTGAGTTTAATCGTGTTTCTGGTAAGCAGCGTCGAAATATTTTGTTTAATTTTTACTTAACTTGATTCATTATATATATATATATATATATATATATATATATATATATATATATATATATATATATATATATATATATATATATATATATATATATATATATATATTTATATATATATATATATATATATATATATATATATATATATATATATATATATATATATATATATATATATATATATATATATATATATATGTATATATTTACTTGCATGAGTGTATGTATGTATGTATGTGTGCGTGTATGTGTGAAAATGTTTTCCTACACAAATACATTACGGCAAAGAAAACAGCATTAACGCATGCATTAATCAGCCTATTAAAGGACAATTACACCTTGCATAAAACATTGGCCCAAATTGTTTCTTAGAGTAGTCTCTACTTAAACCCAGGTCCCCACCACTGCCAACCTTTATACAAGAAGTATACTGCTGTCTAACACATCCTTACACACAAGAAATGGAGCTACTGGGAGCGGCCATTGAAGTCTACCAATACCTTATCTCAGGCAGTCTGGTACCCATTTGTAATCAACAGCTAGGAGGTGTTTATACAGCTATATACTTCCCCTATGAAGGTTGGTAGTTGTGGGAACTTGGATTTAAATAGAGAATACGCTACGAAACTATTTGGGCCTATGTTTTATTAATGATGTAATTGTCCGTTAAGTTTGTGAGAAAAAGGTGGTGTTTTAAGACATTAAAACGACCCCTTATCCTTCAGATAAAAGTATATTTTCGTCAAAGAATCCTAGAACTGAACGATAAAAACTGCGAAAACTAAATTCAATGTGATGGACTCTTTGTGGCAGAATAATGTTGTGCAAAATAGTACTACATTGGTGACCTAGCGCCATCTATTGGGTGGCTTGAACAATAGATAAGCTGTGTCTGCATAGCAAATATTATCACGTGACCCTCATGCCATACACAGGCACCTGGTAGCAAGTTGTATCTGAAAAACATAAAAAATAGACAAAAATGTAAAGCTCTACAATTTAGCGTCTCGTTAGACACCATTCCCTCGTTTTACAACTCCATATACTCAAATAAACTGCTTTTGAAATAACAATGTTTTCAGCTGTGTCGTGACGTTTTGCACATGCATTAGCAACAGCCTTGATGTTGTCGGGGAGCTCATTCCAAAGGCGTGGTGCATAGGCACTCACCATACTCTTTCAGATTAGTGTGTGATATACGAAATAAGTCTTTAATGTTTGTTCTTGGAGTCCTAGCAGTGGCTTGTTTGACTAACAATACCCTCAAGTATAGATGGGGACATCATTGCAAGCATTTGCAAGTAGTTCTTTCTTTGCCTGTAATCTGTTTTTGTAGGAAATTTCTTCGCACATACATACATAAATACATTCATACATG
>OZ012687.1:591580-603977 GCA_963942565.1 Maea johnstoni | reverse complement strand
GTGTATATGTATTTATTCTGGCGAATGTTATGCTGATTCCTATCAAGACCGAATAGTTCTGAATTTATCGGCTGTAGGAATTGCCATCTGCAAAGAATAACATATACATTAGAACTTGTGGCAGTAACTCATATATTTCCCTAGATATGTCTTTGGTAATTTCGCATGTTTTTATTGCAGATAACCTTCCCAGACTTTCAAATGTACGAGTATTTGACGCACCAACGAGTTCTTTTCCAGGTTGTGTAGAAGAGCACCAAAACCTTATAGCTTTCCTGGAAAGGTTTGAGGTATGCTATATCGACAACTTTCAATATATATATATATATATATATATATATATATATATATATATATATATATATATATATATATATATATATATATATATATATATATATATATATATATATATATATATATATACATATATATATATATATATATATATATATATATATATATATATAATATATATATATATATATACATATATATATATATATATATATATATATATATATATATATACATATATATATATATATATATATATATATATATATATATATATATATATATATATATATATATATATACTAGTATATATATATATATATATATATATATATATATATATATATATATATATATAATATATATATATATATATATATATATATATATATATTATATATATGTACATATGTGTGTATGTGTGTGTGTGTGTATATGAATCCTAATGGGACCTGTTTGACTGAATATTCTCTATTCAAGTATGTCGTACACAGTAAATATTCATCCAGTATGCCATTATAGACATTTGTCCTA
The DNA here is from genome assembly GCA_963942565.1 of Maea johnstoni. NCBI lineage: Eukaryota > Metazoa > Annelida > Polychaeta > Spionida > Magelonidae > Maea > Maea johnstoni. The sequence continues at coordinate 603,146 of OZ012687.1, read as the reverse complement.
TCTGGCAATCACTACATTGCATGATAACATGTTAAACTGTTCAAAATCAATGGCATATACACGTCACATCTTTTGTGTTTAATGTAGAATGCTAGCTCCAATTCGAGACTTAATGTAACCGCTGGCGAATGTAATATAACGTCATTCGCCTGACTTCTTTTTAATTCATGAGTTAACATACATACATACATACATACATACATACATACATACATACATACATACATACATACATTCATACATACAAACAAACATACATACATACATGCATACATACATACATACATACATACATACATTACATACGCACACGTAAAAAGATAGGCAACTTCTAACATATCTATATAGATATATTTTATTAGTTTAAGTTTTCTTTCATTTTCATTCCAGACGCTTCCCTCCATTAAATCATATATGGATTCTGAGGAGTTCATAAGTCGGCCATTTTACAACAAATACGCCAAGATCGGACAAAGATAGCTCCAATAACTTCTTTAGTTCAAACACTATGTGTCTTACTAGGATCCTATTCACTCTCACGCCATCTCATCGCCATATTGCTTCTACATGTATGGAATAGTGAGGACCGCGTTTTTGCTGCAGTGAATTAACATCTAAGGCAAAGCGCAAGATTTGAGGAACCATTTGTCATGGAAAGAGCAGATCTAAGTGTGGCGGCTACCAGAGAAGAAATGCTGAAGTACGAATCTGGAAGCTGGCACTGAATCGTGAACGACCAGTTATTTCTGGTCAAAAAAGCGTGTGTATCTTGAGGAAACCACCAACTAACCTCAAGTCACTGGCAGTTTTATCATATGCCCCGAAACGTATTCAAACTCATGAACCTTTTGTGCACCTAACTGCAATGATACGACCCATCGTGGCAAACCATATATTATTGCATGATTCGTGAGTGGCGCATCCTTCAGACAATGAAGCCATTCAACAAAACAGCTTAAACAGCTGTAAGAGACATGGCGTTACTCAAGAAAGGGGAATATGATCGGAAGTCACTGATTGGCTCAACAGCGAAAGCGTTTTGAAAACTGATTTCTGCTTGACTACTCACATCTGCCATTGGTCCGCCATATCCCAATCGTTCGAACTATTGAAGTTTAATGTCACGATATGAACTGGGTTCGTGGTATACAACATGTTTTATCATGAAAAAACCGGAAACCGGTGCATGGAACAACATGTGAATAAAATAATAACATGAAAAAAACATTTTTAATACGTTTTATTTGCAAAAACTGATTCGTTCGTGCATTTCTTCATACTCTAGAAGCCAGTACTCTATTATATTAGCAAAACCCTTTCTACATTACCATTGTATGCTATATCAAATAAAAGTATTCCTGACAAAATAACTGCATGGTTGTAATGTTTCGTCAGCTGCGATGATACCCTTATATATGCAGAATGAAGCAATATGAGGAAAGGGCTTGTTACAATAAAGGGTAGCAATATTGCGTTGGTTAACTTCTTAGATTGAACAAACCCGCACAGCGAGCACCTGCGTCAATTCTTGGATAAATGATTAATCTTAAGTCAATTCAGAACTTGTTCACTGGCCAACCCACATGAAAGAAATGTACAACTTCTGTTCTATACACAGCTCCCTACTATGAACACTGGGCGTTGGGCACTGACCTTGGATTGGCTGGCACGGTCAGTCGTGAACCTGCCATATGAAAATTGACTATATATATATATATATATATATATATATATATATATATATATATATATATATATATATATATATATATATATATATATATATATATATATATATATATTAGAGACGTGACGGTATATATATATATATATATATATATATATATATATATATATATATATATATATATATATTACATATATATATATATATATATATATATATATATATATATATATATATATAATATATATATATATATATATATATATATATATATATATATATATATATATATATATATACATATATATATATATATATATATATATATATATATATATATATATATATATATATATATATATATATATATATATATATATATATATATATATATATATATATATATATAGTTGATTGACTTGCAGTTTCACTACAAAAATATATATATGGAAAAAAATACAAATAATAGGAAAGTGGTAGTTGTACAAAGAAACATTCAAAAGTTATTCAACTAAAGATTAAATAAAAGCATAAATCGTAGTCTTAAGTGCATGTCCTGGTATCTTAAGCTGGTCATAGTCGCCCGGGAGGTCACTATGGCTATCAGACTTAGGTGTGGATAAAGTCATTTAAACTATTTGTGTTTGGTTGTAAAACGGGCAATCGCCTTTTTGGAAATAATGAGAATGCTATTTGAAGTGACCGTTCTCCGCGAAAATTCAAAGAAAAGAGCCATCATCTTTTCTGCGTTCCAAAGATCCTCTGATATTGGTTTGTAGCTCTGTTGAATAATGGCATAGACAGCCACATTTGGGTTGAATAAGAGAAAAAGGGAGTAGGCTATGAAATCTGAACAAATCTCAAAATGACCTTACATTCACAGAGTATCTCGATACCCAACTTTTAACACATTCCCATTACAGTCTCACCGGGGCAAAGGATAAAGCAGCGCACATTGCAACTTTAGAAACTCCCTAAAGATACACAAGTCAAGTGCACGTGTGTAATTCGATCAAAACACTTCATACAGAGAAATATATAACTGTAATGAGTGCAATAAAACTGTGACAGATAGCTGAGAAGATAAATCTGTATCTGTCGCAATCTGTAGTAGCACAGTCTCTGCTTTCTCGCCTAGGACAGTCCAGAATTTATGGTGCAACTCGGATAAATAGAGACTTGACCTCATGCCGCCATAAACCTAGGCCGCGATTACGTACCAACGGTGTACACTCTAGTTATCTAAGTGCCGATGCGTTTAGGGAGGTGGGGGATAACCCACCCTCTTTATAAAAGAGTAAGGTTTTTCTGCTGACTAGTATTAGAGACGTGACTTGTGTTGGTGTAAGTGATAGTAACTCACGTAATGTAATGCAGGTGCGGGTTATGAGAAGGACTAAATTATCAATGGAAAGTTTACATGTAAAAGGCGAGCCCTTTGGAAAAGACGACCCTGCGTAACACCCCGATACCAAGTAAAGTACCACTCCCTATATCACTGGCTAATACTGATCGGGATAGCCTGCAATACATAAAGCAGCGATGGCGGTAAGGAAAGCTGTGGTATTGTGTTGTGCCGCTCTGTGTTTAGTGGCGGGAGCTGCCTCTGTGGACTACTCGTGTCCCGTGGGCTGGGACGTGGTTGGTGATACCTGCTGGAGGGCTGGCCCTGGGGTTAAGACCTGGGAGGAGGCCAAGGAGGCGTGTACGCAGGAGGCTGTGGGAGCACAACTGCTCATGCCAAGCCGCACTGAGATAAACAACACTGAAAACCCTATACTACATCTACAGGAATATGGTAGGTATCTCAACGAGTGCCGTCAGGAAGGTTGCTCATGCTGCAATCGTATCGTATCGTATATTTATTGACTGTTATCATAAATTACAAAATTTATGGACACGTTACAAATAATAAAGCAACATAATATGAGTACAAAAGCGTTATATGAACCAAGCAACGAAAAAATGAGAGGCAAAAGAACATAACCTGTGTAATTAACGTTATAAACTTAAGAACAGAACAAAAGAATTAAGACTTGTTTAATGTAGGTAAGCTGACTAAACATCATATTTCGCACACTTTATAGTCAGTCATAACCTACCAAGCCAAAAAGGTACTGCATACAGTGTCTTTCTGCAAAGCAGGTGTAAAGAGTTTACAACGAAATGAAAATAAAAATAAAAATAAACTAAGAATGTTAGCCAAATGGACTATTTGGCTACATACGAAAAGAGCAACGATTATATTAACTGCATTATGTACACGGTCCAAGAATCTTACAAAGTTAATAATGTGAGACACATCGGCGCAGTTAATGTGGGACACATAGGGGACGCCGTGTGTTGTGTCGGAGACAAACGTAGATAATTTCTCGGTACACGTGAAAAGACGAGGGGAGCGACGCTCACTTGCAAATCCCCGCACCATTTAACAGTACTGGGGTTTACAAGAGAGCGTCACACCAAGTAGCGAAAAACTTCTCTTACAATGGTATTAATCGTATCGTATATGTATTGACTGTAAATGACATTTACAAAATCAGACACAATTATACAATATGTTTTCCTGAGCAGGCATGCTGTCTGAGTCAAGCGTGGGAGATGGTTGTTTCCTCTTCTTTGTTACAAAAAGTTCATGTTTGCCATCCAAACGAGTTCTCTATCTATATATAACCCACTTTCTGTATCAACTTGTTAAATGTTGATTCCACTTATTAGGCGCCCATTCTAAAATTCCCCTCAAGATTACTCACGTTCGTACTGTCTGAAATTGGCTCTTTTACGGTAGTCCGGTAGCCAAACCCAATATTTTGAGTGAACTTAGAAATGTTTCATGTCCTTTGTTTCTCAGCTGATTTTTGATCGTTTGGAGTGTCCTCTTTCAGAATCCAACTTGTGAAACTCGGTCACCCTTGAGCTTTTTGAGAAATTCAAGATGGCGTCTAAGATGGCCACCAACTCATGGTATAAGCTACGAATCCACTTGTGTATGCCCTAGGATGATAGTTTTCGTGTCTACTCATACGTTTTGGGGGTAGAGGAATTTATTGCAACCATTCAAGAGGTTAGGTTGAGTTTTCGTTTCGAAAAAATCAAAGATGGCGCCCAGAAATGTTGCCATTCTATGGTTTTAGCCATAACCTCCTTTAGACTAGGTCTATGCTAATGGTTGTGGTGTCTAACTATATGTTCCTGGGGCCAATGAATTCAATGAAACCATCCATGAGGTTGCTTTGGTCTTGTAATTTTAAAGAAATCCGATATGGCGTCCACTATAGCCACCATTTTAGGGTATTAGCCATAACTATCATCTCTTTTGATCTGGAATGACAACCTTGATGTCAGAACAGATGTTTGTTGGGACACAGAATTCACTGAAACAACCAGGACATGTGGTCGGAATTACATTTTGAAGAAATTCAAGGTGGACACTGTTTCAATGTTAAAGCCATAACATGCATTGTTTTGCATCAAAATGGTAATATCGAGGTTTTGTCACTAGAATGTGTTAGGATTAGGGATGGATGTGGCTAAGAACAAAATGTTTTGGTACCGGACTAGGTATCAGTGAAACGGTATGGTATCTTAATGGTACTGTGTGTGTGTGTGTGTGTATGTGTGTGTGTTGATCAATTGCTATAATCCATTTGCCTCCATCTTTCCTTTCAGGGTTGAAGGAGGTGTGGATTGGTATGGAGAGCGTTGGTGGGAAACTGAGATGGACTGACGGGTATGATGTCGGGTAAGAATTGTGGCACTTTATTTGTAATGATGATATGCTGATCATCAGACCGTTAAGGAATCAAAACCCTTAATCGTACTTTCAACATCGCAATGTAATATAATCAATCTCTCTTATATCTCTCTCCACACACCAACATTTTACCTACTAACACACACGCATACGCACGTACATACATTCATACATACATACATACATTATACACACATGCACACATAAAAGCACACATACATACATATATAATACATGCTTACTTACATTCATACATACATACAAAGGTAAAGATTTACAGGCATATGGGGGCTCGGTCCGAATTAGTCCCATATCGGCCGGTAATTTCAAAATCTGCCCATTTTGAAATTGAATTTGAGGGCACAAAGTGGTGTTTCTTGTAAACTCTACATGATTGTCAATGTATAGTAGTTATATACACAAATAGAACTAATAAGGATACATTGTGTATCGAAAATGGGAAGTATGCGGTAAGGGACCTGTTTTTCATTGAAAATATTGGGCCGAAACAATCGACCTGTTAGCAACTTTTCCTAGCCTATGACATCCAACATATGAGGAAATGACAAATCCGAAAAAGAATAACCTTTTCAAAAATCTTTTACAGTATACTTGACTATAAATAACCGCTGGTCATTTCGTATCATTAACTATTTTTTTCTCTTTGTGTTGAGCGTATACATATTACATGGTCTACTTGCAATTAGACAAAAATTGTTTGATATGAAGTGATACTTTTACTATGTATCCCAGTAGTCCGGCTGGACAAGCAAGTCAACAAAAAACTTTTTCAAACTTAAAACAGTGATTGACAACTCGAGCCTTATCCCTTTTTGTTGAGTTGGATTATGGACACAATCGGGATTAGCTGAGTATATTGCAAGGCAATGAAGGTATCAGCAATGTCTGTGACCCTTATTAGAGAACTTTTCTTCTTTTTATACAGTGGATCGAAGAGTTAACCTGGACCCAGGTGGTCACTTTGGATGAGTTGAACTTGGCTAACGGGCCGGCAATGTTATTGTGAGAGGTTATGATAAATACTTTGAAGCGAATCGTAAGATAGAAATGTTCAAGTGTACGTGAAGATGTGGCTTAAAGTATGTCGTTCTGAACCACACTTGCGGGATCTTATATACAAGGTGTGTTTTGTTTACCTAATGATAGGTTTATAACCTCTTCCATCACGTCACTGGTCGTGATCCCCCCACGCAGGAAGAGGCATGTAACTGAAATACCTACATACAGGTATATACAAGCAAAATCTCAATTGTATTGGCTTAAAAGGGGAGGTCCTTCTTGGAAAACACACGGTCCATGAATTAAGTAGCCATAGCATCTGTAGCATGTCTTCAATGTATCCATTGAAAGACCCAAGGCTGCAACAGTGGTTGTAAGAGGTGATCTGTTGTGCATAAAAAGTTCACATAAGTCACTCGGTCATGTTTTCTCATTACCCGTCCCAGTGCACGATAGTTCATGTCGACAGTTTCAATACAAGCACTCATACTTGTGTACTTCCCTTCTAAGATGTATCTATTTTGTAGACTCCCTGCGGCCACTATATCCCATGGCTGGTCATGGTGTGTGGTACCTGAGCTCGGTATTTACACAACAGACAGAGACATCTGTGGATACCTATCTATCTCAGATCACTCTAAGATGCGCAGTGTGAAAGCTTGTCTCACAACCGCATGTTCTCATCAACATACGAAGCTGCCATATGTGTGCCAAATCAATGCCCTGCATAGGAGTACTCCAGTAATCAAAGCAGGTATGTATGAACTCTATACTTGAGCAAGAGTTTCTTTCATGATAGGATACTTGTTTAATCCACTAACACATGGTCTGAAACACATGGAAATATTTTGATAGAAAGAATCGGTACTTTGAGAATTATTCTATTGAAAGTTGGCGTTCATGTTGGCCCTGAATTAAAGTTCCTCTACAAACAATTATGACTATATTTGTCATGTAAAATTTTGAGTGAAAATAACCGGTCTATCAACTAACTACACAGCAACAAATCATAGATGTCAAACGATTGACAGTGGTGGGAACTTGGATTTAACTAGAGAATATTCTAAGAAACTATTTAGGCCTGTGTTTTATTCATGGTGTAATTGTCCGTTAGTACTATATTGCTATATCGTTGCTGTACCTGTGTGTTCCAAGCCTCCACGTGTCCTCCTGACTGGTACAGCACTACCAATGGCTGGAGCGACTGCCTGCTCTATGGCGCCACCAAGCGGACGTTTCACGAAGCTCAGAATGAGTGCATCTCTCATGGCGGAGTTCTCAGCGCCCCTGTGGTGTATGGGGCAGAACATCAACTCATACGTGAAGTCTTTAATAAGGAAAACACAGGTAAGGTCGTTTTCACTTTCATAAGTCATGTATAAAAGTGTTGTTTCTTGAATTCAACATCTTCTAGAATATAAATCAATAAAACATACCAAACGTTATGGTTATTAATATGTTTTGAAAACTCAGTAAATAGCACTTATCATAAAGTCTGTTAAATGAAACATTTTGAAAATGTTATAAGTGGGATTTAAGACAAATTGATAAGAAAAAATCGTTTCATTTATTGCTCTATTATTACAGCATTGCCAGAACCTGCTCACGTCACATCCCTAGCATGGACAGGACCACAGCTAGACAATGGCAGCTGTATAGCCAACGATGTGAACTACCTCACGTCCAGACCCTGCTCAGATAAACTCCCCTTTGTGTGCCAGAAACCAGCAGTTGCCAGTAAGTAGAAACATAAGCGTTTGAACGAAATAAAGGTCCGAGAATAAAATACTTAGATCGCCTAAATTTATGGTGTTACGTCAGTTGAACATTTACATTTGGAGATTTGCCAATTAATGAAGGATTTATTCAATAGGCAATTGCAATAATTCCATCTCAAGTGTGCAGCTCCTTTTTGAAATGCAATCAAAATACATGTATGGTTATATAGAATAAATATAACGATGAATAAACATGTGATCAGTGGGATCTCGCTATGTTCTCTCTTCAGGATGCTCTTTTATGACGTATTACGGCAAGTCTCAGGCATATGTCCCCAGTGAGATTATCCACACGCTCTCATCATCCACCTCCTGCCAGGACCACTGTCTCAGCGACCCGGACTGTAAGGCTGCCTCGCTATCACGTACAGGACTGGGCTGCGTCAAGTACTCCAGCCTGGGAACAATGGTCGACGACCCACAGTCTATCTACTTCATAAAGCTGTGCCCAGGTGACGCCACTAGTTAGTGATAAAACCTATACCCCAGCTTCTATCTACTTTATAAAGCTGTGTCCAGGTGACGCCACTAGTTAGTGCTAAGACCTGTACCGCAGTTGGCTGTTTACTATCAATCACATGCCGTGCACACTTCGGGCCTTGTTTGTGTTCCTTGCGTTGCCTAAACCAGGGGTACTGAGCAAAAGTGTCCAGCCTAGGTGTTCCTAGCCAGTGATTGGTGGAAGGCATTCAACATTGGCACAGGCAAAGAGACCCCTCGGAAACTGTGCAGGGCGATTCCACATATTTCACGAGTGTACCTGCCACAAACATAGTGTACACTGAACACCCGGCTGTGTAGAATAGTGCGCTCTCTATGTAGGTGGTCGGGTTCCACAGAGATTTGGTTCCACAATGCCACTATAGGGGGCGCTGAAGGAATATAATATGACACTATAGACGTGTTTGCGCCAATTATTTGTTTATTTTGCTGATCAAATTTTGTGTGCAGAGTTCAGTGAGATAGACCTATTTCTTCTGCAAATGACTTGAGGGCGCGGGCGCCCTGTCTCCGCACAAATTCGCGTGTCCTACCAAAGTATTACACACTCAATCCAAAAGTTCATCTTTCGAATTGTGTCTTTCTGGATTTCAATTGTCAGTTTCATTTTAGGAAGATTCGTTTCCGTATTCGGCCTTTACACTTGGCAGAAGAGTGACAATTGGTGGAAGGTAGTAAATTCGGATGTGATTTATGTAACATAGTCCAGAAGGTACACTATCCCTGTCCGATTCCCCCTCCCGGGGATGCAATTGACTGGTGCATATTGAGATCATCAGAGATGATATCAATAATGAGGAATTCAAGTCGACATATAAAATGATTTTGACTAAAATTATGTTGCCACCAAACGTTTTTTAGCATAGTACATAGAGAGCGTGTATGTTTATGAATATTTGAACGTATTGTATCATTTCAGAATTAAACCCAGAGGCGCCGGTGTATAGTATAGTTTCCAGCAGTAGCCGCGAGGTGGCGGGCGTGTGCCATACGTCACGTGACGACAGCGCCCTCTGCCAGTACATGCTGGAAGCAGGGGAGGCGGTCAGTGATCCCGGGCGCCAGTGTAACACCGTTTACAGGCAGAGCTTCAGTGACGTCGCTGATGACTGGGATAACCACATTGACAACTTCTACGGATGCCGGGCTTACTTTAATGGAGTCGGTTATAAGCAATCCGTTCAGATCTTCATTAATGTCTCAGGTCTGGTATAAGAACAGAAGATACAAAAAAGCTATATACAGATTTAGAATTGAGGGAAGGCTACCAAACTTAAACTATAAAAATCGTATAGAAAAAGGTCTATGATGATGGGGAAAGGCTCTCACTCCTTTTCAGTTGAACATGATGCTCACCAACAGGAAATGTCGCGTGACAGAGAAGAAAAAACATATCTAACTATATTGAATACCTAATCATATCGTTTCTTCATGAAAATCATAAAGAACATCCCTCTTGGAATGACATTTCAAATGTTGTAATCAGGTCATATTGATGGATTTTACATATAACTCCTTGCATATGCATATGTTGCTATGAATATGTACATATATATATATATATATATATATATATATATATATATATATATATATATATATATATATATATATATATATATATATATATATATAAACACAAATATATATATATATATAAACACAAATATATATATATATATATATATATATATATATATATACTGAGCTTTTGCTACCTCCCTCATTATGTATTCTCTACTTTAAAGGTAGCGTGCTGATAGCTGGCGAGTACATTTCGCGAAGGATCCCTTTTAATACTAGTCTACATGGAGTCTTTAATCTATTTCGTATCACCAACCAATCGGAAGCCAGCGACATTCGTCACGTGATCAGGGAGCATGCAACAGTTGTTAAAACACTCTACCGACTTGCTCTCCAATCCATATCCAGGTCGCACGCCAAGTCGCCATGGGTGAAGATCACTCAGTTCAAGTAAACTCAATCTTTATAACCTCCTTCAAGAAAGGGTCAAATAAATGCCTTAAGGTAGCTCATATGGTCAATTTGTGACCCTAGGGTCATTTTAGAGTTTTATCTATTTAGGATTCTACACCCTCATCCTCGTAATCAAACCTAAGCCATCACTGAGCAGAGTAAAATACCAAATATCACTGAACCTCACATCGGCTTTCACGCAGCTAAGAAACGTTTTTATACTGAAGTCCACCATGCTAGCTTCAAACAAGCATTTTCGATATCAAGATATTAACAGACTTGCTAAAGTTGGTATATCATTAGCTAAGCGTTTTTTGTAGGGGAACACAGTTCTCAAAAGGTTGACTCCGAGTTGCAAAGTTTAAACATCTGTAAGCTGAAAAATGGCATTTTTCTCACGTTCGACAACAATTCCTTAAGAAATGGTCATACAATCTGAATGGAGCTAATGTTTCTTATAACATGTGATACCCTTCTCTCCATATTGGCCTTTTCTCCAATTTATGAGGTTTGATTGTCCCTGGTCCGAAGTTGTGGTTGGGATCTCCGTTGAAAACACTTATTTCAATTTTTAGCCGAGAAATATCAAACCCTGCTGGGGAACTACATTTGTTATACTCAAGGATGTGATGCTGGTGACACACTCAAAATAATACAACTCCTAGTTTAGCACTCTTGCCTCCTTTCTAACAATGTTTATCTAATCCCTGATGTCTTGGTGTTTCAACTATAAGTTTTCTTTAACTTTAACAAAAAACACATCTTTTGAATGTCAAAAATGAGGTGAGAAATCTTTTATTATGAAGAAAAATATAGATGTCACTTAAAAGGCAAGGGTACATTATTTGA
>OZ012687.1:574080-586580 GCA_963942565.1 Maea johnstoni | reverse complement strand
TGAAAATTGCATAGTCATTAGCTTGCAGTCCAGGAATGTTTATTTAGAAGCGCGCACTTTGTTTCTGTCTGACAACATACGTCTTTGATTCTATTCCGGCTTGACAATATGTATCTGTCTGACTTGGCAATTGGAGCTTCTTTTTGCCACAGATCTTGGTGTCCACTGACCCCTTTCCTCTTATAGAGCTGTGAGAGGAATGTATACGAAAGCCAGCCAAGATGTCTGAGACATTGGCTGGCTTTCGTGTACATTCCTCTCACCAGATATTTCCACTGCTGTTTTCATACCTGCAATTCTTGTTTCTGTATAACCATTGTCTATGTACTATGTACCAGCTGCTCCTCCCCCAATTCTGTCCATATTCCTCTGAGACCATTCTCTTACCAATGCCATGTTACACGTTGTATCCCTTACACTTGACAACTTTCTTTGTATGTGTATCATTCTTATAATCGAGGAGGCAACTACTTTCAAATACAATACTCCAAATGCCCTAGTGTACATGTAGGTACACTTACAACTACACTAACACACAAAGACTTACACACACACACACACACACACACGTATATATATATATATATATATATATATATATATATATATATATATATATATATATATATATATATATATATATATATATATATATATATATATATATATATATATATATATATATATATATATATATATATATATATATATATATATATATATATATATGTATATATATACATATGTGTGTGTGCGTGTGTGGCAAAATGCAATATGAAAACCCTAGCTATCACAGGATAAGCAATACTGCATGCCGATATTTCTAATTGAATATCCTCTTCATTCAATTTCACAGCACAGTGCTTGTCAAATAAATGGATTTCGCCAGAAGGAGACCACATAACCATATCGCAAGCAGAATTTGGAAACATAAACACCAGCCCTGAAGTTTGCAAAGCAGGTAAATTTGTTCAAATGCACGGTACAACGTACTACAGTTTATGGGCATAATAAAGCATATTTCTTTTACACCTAGATAATAGATAGGGTCTGGTTAATATGAAAACAAGATGGTAATGGAAGAATATTGAAATGTATTTGTTTACCTGAAAGGTAATTTTGCACCCTGTGTGCAATCCCTATGCGCATACATCGAACATGTCCTTCCAGATTGAGTTTTTGTTTCCTAATATATGCAACTGCAAAATGAATTATCAGGGAGTACATTTTCATTATTCTGATAGATCTCAATTTATCCATTGCCTTTTTAACATGTTATATTAGATTTGTCTTGATGGCACGGATAATTTAATTCAATCACAATCACAAAAAACAATGCAAAATACACATTGGCGATTTCCATATAGGCATATTGCGCAACCATTCCACTGCTTACATTACACAAGCAGGTCCAAGGAGCATATTGGTTTACAAATGTTTCTATGAATTGCAGATGGTCGACCCCTCCTCCGGGCATTGTGCGAAGGCTCTTTTCGATCTGGTGGGAAATGGACTGTTCTCAATTATCATTTAAACTGCGCCGACTTCCAAGGAGACTACACAGTTCAACTACAAAACCTGACTTCGGTACGCAAGCAGCAGCAGCAGCAGCAGCAGTTGTAGAACTCTTTGTGTTATTGTCTGATTACTGTAATTTTGGGCCATCTTACGTTATCAGATATTTAGTCTCTTGGAGGCTGGACTATGTGAAAAGTCAACCTGTAGACTTTATTTCTTATCTCGTTTGTTCTTTTGGTTCTCGAGTAGATGAAACCTGTTTTTTCCTGAGTTCACTCAGCTAAAACTGTTAGGTTATGTTCAAGCTTTAGTTTTGTAACGTGTCCAGTTTTGTTTTTACCAATTACAGTCAATAGATATACGTTACGATACGAGTAGTTGCAGGAGTAGTTCCGTTTGTACCAACTGAGAACGTAGAAGTGTTGACAAAACACATACATCCCATTTAACCATTTAATGTGTTTTTGAAATGTTACTTATGGCATAAGCCATACGCTGTCACGAACCTCGAGATAAAACGAATTATAAATATCTCATCATTAGCTTTAGCGTTCAAAAGTCTGGTGGATATAACTTCTTGTTTCAGTGTTGGAGTCTTTGAAATACTAAAATTCATATACTAGTACTTCATACTTTGCCAATAATAATTAATTAACATAAAATACAACTATACAAGATTGGATTAATCTCAATACAATATAATATATCACAAAAATATATACTAGTAGTATAGTTTGTATGATTTTCAAAATTGACAAGTTCACACGAAATTAAAACACACAAATTAAACAGGCTTCTATAAAAGTGAACAAAAGAAACAAAATAAAAATATACTTCTTAAAAGTCCCTACAAATATCCTAAAGCTCTGATTATCGGTAATTGGAATGCCATGTATATTTCAGGTAAACGTTACTGAGGAGAATGATGTTGAAGTTGCAGAAACCTTGAAGAACCTTACAGGCGAAGCAGAGAAGTTAACATCTTTGGATGTCATACTCGGCGCATCTGTATTAGAGAAACTCTCGAACAGAAACAGGACAAAATCAAGAGTACGTATCTATCGAGGGTAACCGGAAAATATTCAGATTCAAGTGAGATGATGTTTTGCAATATTGGAATAGAAGTGGAGATTGTTGGGATTTTTCATATGTAGCACAAACTATTGATGCATTAGATTATGTGTATATTATGTAGTGTATCTACTTGACACTAGTTTGTAAGGTTTTTCTTGGTTACTCTTTAACATGTTAAATTTAACTAATTCTATGTTTCACTTTCGTTATGCCCTTCAGGCTATCGTATGCTGGGAAATACCCATTATCCATATTATATTTGTTTGTATACGATTTCTTTATTCCGTATCTTGGGATTTTGTTCTCTTCACTATTTATTATTATTATTATTATTATTATATTGTATTGTATTTTGTGCTCATGCATAGTCAATAAATATACATACATAGTGTAGAATACGAATGGGTGGGATTGTTTGCATGTAGCATGAACTAGAGATGGCTTGGATTATTGTGTATGTAACTAGAGATGGATGGAATTATTCTTATGCGATGAAACGCCTTTAGCGCAACTACATAAAAGAATTGAGTTACCTAGCTCATGCGACAAATCAGAATTCCGCCTTTTTTCAAAACAAAAACGTTTTTACTTTTCTAAAGTAAAACAACTTATATTTTAATGTATTGAAATTCTTTCTCTCTCTCTTGTTTTACCCAGGTTCGCCGCGATGCTCTGGAAACGGTTGATAATATCCTGCGTGTGAAGAGAAGTCGGTTACACCTGGCTCAGTCCAGCGAGCACGCCTGCAACAGGTATGCACCTCTGCCGCCAGAGCTCTATAACCATAATAACATTGTCTTTTATCAAGCGCCTATTTCATTACCTCCAAATGTTCAAAAGCACTCCACGAATGTTATCTATGCACATCCGGGGACGGGGGTCAAGGGGCTACTAAATAAGCCAGCCGTGAGGTCAGAAGGCTCTGTGTTAAGGTGCTGTTAAAGGTCTCTGCTGATATATATTCTATAGCGTGCTATGGCTGGCAATTCAATATACTTCAGGTGCATGAAGAATAAAACTCCGCATTCTCTCTGATTCAAAGCGACGACCAGATACATTGATCTTCCTGGTACCAGTGAGTTCAAGAGATGACTTATCTTCTTAACCTTAATGGATGACGTGCATAAACATCTAACTCCTCCCTCTAGAATAATAAAAGAAAGACTCCAGCAATAAAGATATTCGGTTGTGGCGACTGGATATACATTTATGGTTATCCTTTTCAGGCGTAAAGCTTGTCTTTGCAGTGCACGCAATGATACTTTGACTTTCACCAAGATTCTCTGTCGTCGTATTCTGTTAGGATAAAAAGTAATATAATATTATCTGTTTTTAATATGTTATTTTGTTATTCTATTGTACAGACACTTGTATGGTATTCTTTTCGTTTTCTGCTTGTATTTAGAATCATACAGTCTCTTGAGTCGTTAGCGCTGTTTGCAGACCTAGACGACCAGGAAACATGGCTATACACACGCCCCAACGTGGCCATGCACGTCAGTGACGTCATCAATGAAACAGACCCGGTTCTAGGCATTGTTGCTAAGAAATCGATTGCAAAGGGTGAGTTTGCTATTTTTCCCATTAGGTCATGAAATACCTGTTTTTATCGCTGTTCTAGTCGATTCAGTCTTGTCAATGTGGCGATGCACGTAAGTAACGTCATAAATGAAAAAGACGTAGTTCTAGGCACTGTTGATAAAAAAACACGCTAGGGGTAAGTTGCCATCTTCACCATAGGCAAATAATATAACCACGTAATTCTTGCTGTTTACCCGGTTCTCCGCTACCAATGTTTCTGCCTGCGCACACCCCCATGGCAGAGCTGTCTAATATGCCCTTTACCGATTGCTCATTGGTTCTCAACACTACTTTCGCAAGATGAATCTGAGAGTTGTCAGTGACTTTTTTAGGATGGGTTTTCCTTTGTTTGTATGGATTTCAACCGACTTTGCATTTCTTAGTCTAGAAATGCAGAAGAACAGAACATGCGCCTAACAGTGTTTCCCTTTAGTCGTTACATAAGCAGGGTACTGTTCTTCAACACTATTCCAGTCGCTGAAAGGGCTTTTCCTATAGCTAAGTGGTTTAAGGCGTTGCCACTGACTGCTCGCTGATTCTCGCCACTAACCAAAGTCCCACTTACCAATCAGAGGCGAGGATTGAGTATTATAACTGCCACTGATGATTCCAATGAATGCTCAGCTCTAAACTTCTTGTCCCCATCGAACCTTTTCAGACGAGTGTGCGGTATTTGCACTAGGTTATTAGTATTTGATCGCAGAGTTCGTATGCTAACCTGTATAAGTTGTGACTATCTCGCCTTATTCACCTGGTGGTATGATCAGTCATGGTGCCCGGCTTATTGATACACCATGGTTATCCCATGAACAATTTCCTCAAGGAGCGTGTTCCTGATGATCAATTGCAAAATGATCCACAGGATCTGCTTTGGGATCTCTTCGCGTGAGGAATGGCACTCTTGGTGGCCACCGTGGTCTACAAATCAATTATTCTAATGGAAGATAAGGCCCTTCAAAATGTGAGCAGAATTATTCAACCAAATTATTAAACCAAACGGATACATGGATAACTCATTTAAAGTAGATTATGTTGTTGCTTATTTGACTCGATTTTTCGCATCCTTGCTTTTATATGTCTATATTTCCTAAGTGTTTGTAATCAAGATTACAGCAAATAAACATACCACTTTGACAAGGATTACATAAAGTATCACAAAAGAACCCTCCCAGTAGGGTGTAAGATGTGAAGGGAAAAACTGGAAAAAATGTAGATAATGTTTTCAAACGAAACTCATTTCCACGGTCATTGACTGAATCTTATTAGAATATCAATAGGGAGAAAGGGGAATCTCGTTTATTTTACTCTTTTGTCTGGAACAAATCCAACATTTAAAACATTGAGATACGCCCTTTTCTCCGTAATACTCTTAGCGATAGATATGCCAAATTCTGAGCAAGTCAATGACATTCTATTCCGTAAATCTGTATTTGAAGCGATCAAAGATAAGTAAGCCTCAATTCATTTCGCTCAGGTTTTCAAAGAGCACTGACTCGCTCTTTATTAACAAAAACAGTTTTGATACATTAGGTTTTCATGCAATGCAGCGAATGGGTTCATTTTTTCTATAACTGATGAAGCTTAGTATTTTGATCCTGCAATTTCATTTGCTTATACTTACTAAGGCTTAGAGTCATAATCTACTCTTTGATTTATCACAAATACCCGGAAATCAATTCTTGCAATCGTGATTGAGATAGGAAACGTCTTTGTTTCTAATCCCAATTTTCGACAAGGGAGTCAGTCAAGATTGGTGCCAGATTAGGAACAGATTTGTTTAGGATAAAACAAATCGATCTTCATCCTCTTGAGTGTAAACGGATCGATATCTTGTAAATCCGCGGGACATGTGGCGGCACACGGAAAGAAATTAGATCTATTAGCTTATGCCAGAATAACGCCCGCTAAACCTAACTGTCAAAGGTACTCTGACTAAACTGCAAGGCTTCCTGGCAGACACGCTGTATGTTTCAGTGACTGGACTTAGAAGAACACAAAAATCAAAACTATATAAACTGAGATGTGTTGAGATATCATAGTGGGAAAGCAATTCCCACCTCTATCTCGTAAGATATTGTCGAGCTCCTTTCCTATCGACTACAGACGCTTCAGCCGCAAAGTTCAATGAACTTTATCAAATGTCAGTTGTTAAGTAAGTGTCGTTGACGTTCGTGAGATTTTCATAAAAACGTGAGTCGCGTGCAGTCAAAGTTGTTTCACTAAATTCAACTACCAGATATTCACACTTACGACCTATCACAAACACTTGCAGTTGCTCGTTCCTATTGCAAAATGCAACGAATCTTATTGAATGTCACGCTTGCCAAGGAAGTGTTTAGACTTCAGCAGCATTTCCTCGGTGTTAGGTGTGCCTAGTTAGTGTATGTATATATCTTTATTGACCATAAATTATATTATGAAAGGTACATTGAAAAACAAGAACAAAATACAGAATCATTGAAATTCTGTAGGTGTTATAGAAGATATTGTGTTTGGAAATATTTTTCACTTTAGATATAGGTTAAACTGCAAGTGTTATAAATATTGTTTTCTTTTTTCATTCTCTTAAGAGATGGATGTTTTTCATTATTTCAGAGCATATCTGATCGTCACCAAAATACGGAATGGTATACAGTATACCGTTCAAGCAGGACAGCAGTAATCTGGATTGAATTGTGACAACAGTTTTTCAATATGTAATAGTCAGAAATATTCCTGTATATAAATGTATCCATACATACATACCTTCATTTCTGTGAATATACGTATACTTATAACAAGTCATCCTTAATCAGATTCCAATTTAAGTTATGTGAATCAAGTTTATCATGTAAGATTGCACAATATTCTTTATTTTTACTCTAAGTGAGTTTTGGATGTCGTAGATGTAGTGAACCGCCATGGTTGGTTGATTATATTTTCATTGCAAATTTTGATACGTTCTTGGATGTTTCTACACCCTTTATTTTAATATTCCGTCAAATGTATTATTAAAGGAAGAGCTGAACCAATGTATAGTGCCGTCTTGTAACTTTTGTTTAGACCTATTGTCTGATTTTATAGGAGATGGAGATATAATCAAGGAAATGTCATTTTATTTTTAATAAGTTCATCATTGTATCTCTGGAGACTATTTCGCCATCTGTATCAAGATCATTTATTTTTGTGATACCCTTTTGTTCCTATTTTCTCTATATGGTATGTTCAGTAAAGGGCTATACCAAAAAGGTGAAAGTGTTTAATCATCAAATTTAAAACAAGTCTGTTGTAAAACTGCAAAATTGCTAATATTTTGATATTTTGTAAAAGTATTCCAATGTAAGAAAATTCGAATAAGAGGAGATTGTAATTTTTGTATATGCAGGGTAATACGTTGACTAATACGTTCCTCCTCAGTGATCTGTGTATTCTACAGGTACATGTATAATTAAAAGGAGGTTTTAGGCAATTTCCATACTTGAGCACACCTCGAATACGTATTCTTTAGCGTGCTGGTAGGTAGGTTACCGTAGGAAATAAATTGCAACATTCGTTTTTTATATCAACACACCTTTCTATTTTCCAAGAAAGCTCGACACCTTAGAGATATGAACATAGTGGTACACACGTTTAGTACACTACCGCACGTACTGATAAAGGAGCGTCCACTCAAGAAAAACCTTCCGTGCGAAATGTCACACCCACTTTTGCTCGCAATATTCACCGCAATATAAAGTACAGTTAGGCCATTTATTTTGCTAATAGGACTTTGAATGTGACATTTAAATTTTCAATTTAATTATGGCAACGAAGATGTGTCAAATCACTACCAGGATGAAGTATGATGTAAATGCTTTTTCAAGTCATGCACTTATTCTTTTGAAATTTTCATTGTACATCATTTTCTTGATTGGATTACTGTTTTTTTTTCTTCAGATAATCTTTTAGAGTATGAGATGCAGAGCGTGCATACGTACTCAGAGATTGACGAGAGGACGGTGGACACGTCCATCATTCTGCCTGAGGAGCTGCTTGATGACGTCACACTCCCCTACGTCATCAAAACCAGCAGCGGCGACGGTGACGACACGCCAAGTAGGTGAACCACATAGACAGTTAGCCATCCCCTGTTTCTTTATCAAAACGATCAGCGACCGTCATAGATGATGCGCACATAAACACGCACATACATACATACATACATGCATACATACATACATACATACATACATACATACATACATACATACATACATACATACATACATACATACATACATACATACATAAATACATACATACATACATACATACATACGCATTTATGCATGCATGCATACTAACATACATACAGAACAGAAAATTAATTTCAATTAACATCCGCCAGTACCTGTTTGTACAAACACCCATGGGGATAACGTCAAAAATAAGCCAAGCACTAATGACACACGTAGTTTGCAAATCAAAGCTACGTTTAGTTGTGAGGTCATGCATGCCCAAGAAACTGGATGACAATCAGTGTGTGGTCCTGTATCATGCCCGAACAGCCCACACATTTAGTGCAGGAATTGAATGTCGGCACTGTACGTACGTACATACATACATACATACATACATACATACATACATACATACATACATACATACATACACACATACATACATACATATATACGCATGCATGCATGTAAAGATACACACACACATACACACACACACACATATATATATATATATATATATATATATATATATATATATATATATATATATATATATATATATATATATATATATATATATATATATATATATATACTAGTATATATATATGTATATATATGTATATATATATATATATATATATATATATATATATATATATATATATATATATATATATATATATATATATATATATATATATATATATATATATATATATATATATATATATATATTCAATTTATTCATTTTTTATGCCTGCTGTGCAGCCCTCTATTTGAAATGCATTGCATATTTGACCGATTACCTCAGAAAGTGGCTTTATCTTTATCTTTGCTTTGTTAAGCGATAGTTAAAACTCAAATTTAAGTTTTTTTGCTACATTTCTTTAGAATGCATGAAAGCATTTTCTCTCCCTCGGAAATCATTCAAGCAGGATCTCTTTAACAGAGTTAGAGAGTGGAACTGTTCCTCATGCTGAGTCCTAGTCTAGCAGTTTCTGCCACCAAAACTACAAAATGCATTCCTTTTGTTTTGCTTTTGTTCATTCCTGACTTTATCATTTTGTGGGTGGACCACGCAGTCCTACTTTGTCGGGTTTGACTAAGTGTTTTACTGAAGTCCGCCACAAGAAGTTTGTGTGTGTCTTAAGGGTGTTATGCATTATGTCCGACAAGGCGACCATATCATCCATAACATGCAAGACGAAATGCAGTTAAGCCTATAAATAGCGAGCACATTTATTCCTCACAGTATGTGCCATTAGGATCAGCATGGTGACTCAATTATACAGGTGTGACTTAATTGCAATTAGCCCAATGTGTTATTGGAAAGTATCTATTCATTTACATTATATGCATTAGTAACTAATAGGACTAGTCGATTATCCAACGAATATAACAAGAATGCCTGTAAGATACAGCAGTTTCTTACCTATGTCTACGTAAAGCAATCGAATGACCAGTGATATAGGCATATATGATTCACACCACAATTATTCCATTGGCATAGATGGGGAAGCTCCATTATGGAGCCCATTCTCTTGCCGCCCGGATCAATCTTAGCATTTCCCCTTGGCAATGTCAATCTGAATTGCATTCGTTCTTTAGCTGGGATTAGATTAGCAGGGAGACCCCCTGGCTTCCTGTGTGACACACTCTCGCCCACTGCGCTACTTAACAGCAGGACAGCAGCTGTACTTGTGCTGTACGGCGATTGGTTGGGTCTGTTAGAATTTGCGTCGCTTTCAACAGCTTATGTCGTATAGCGTCGAGATCGAAACACAGTACCAGAAAGATATCCCCTAAACTTTGCTACCTGTACTGATCAGTCGTTAAGTTGGAAAGGCACCATAAACAGCAATGAAATATAAGAAACTCTTTGACAAGAAGTTGAGAACCAATATAAAATATAGCTTGACGAAACGCTACCACGTGGATAAAAGTGATAAGCATTAGAATAAAGAGTAATTGAGGAATTAAAGTAATGGAAGGATAATGAAGGATATCATGTCTCCAACTAATTTATAAAATCAAAAACGTTTTGATTTTTGACATACTCTTGAAAAAGTATGAGAAACCAATAACAAATATGTGAAATGATGGCAGAGTCATTATAACTCTTAATGCAAATTATTGCTATGGAATAAAGTCTAAAATTAACCATATCCCACTTTGAAAAAATGAACAGTAATTAACCGTGTGTTAAAAATGCATTGAGAATAAACAACAAATTCATGTTTTTGCAGGAGTTTCGGTAAAGAGGTTCGTGCCACTGCGTTTGGGAATCCATCTGTTGCGAGACGATACTTTATTGCCAGAGGTGGGCGGCGATGGGGAGGAGGAGGAGGAGGAGGAGGAGGTCTCTGGCAGCAGTAACCAGAGTAACACGATGATAAACAGCAGGGTGATATCAGCCAGCCTCAATGGCCAGAGAGTCCTCAACCTGAGCCAGCCAGTCGTTATTACGTTTCTGCCGCTAGAGGTAAAGGCCACATACGTCAATCCTCTCATCCCTCTCCACAGCTGCCCAACGCAGCTAATCTCCAGTATTAATTGGCCAAAGTTAAACGTTTGCCCTGTTCGCGTCCCGAGAAAGTGCACAGAAACACATAAAATTAATTTAGGTATCTTCTACTTGGAAGGGTATGCACATACTTATTTGCCTATTTGCCACTTCCTTTGAAATCCAGAGAGTGAGAAAGTTCATATGAGCAAACTTAAGTCTGCCCACAATAAAGCTCACCGTTCACATCTAGTCTGTGGGCGCTGAATGATGGGGAGCCGCTGATCATGCGGCTTTCACGTCTGGGGAGTACTCGTGGCCACACACATGATGTAGTATCTTGATAAATCCCTGCTCTATTGGGTTAGACTTGATAAGTAGTCGTTATTCTTGTTAGGTCCAGCAATTCGGCTTCGAATATATATTTTTTCATTCCTTCTTCCAACTTAAGTTGATGAGTTATGGCCACGTGTTCACATCAGATAATATGAATGGATTTAGATCGCGTTTAATGAACTCTATTACCCCTGAAAAAATAACCGAAGGAGGCAAGACTTAATAAGTGTTCTCGTCTCATCCATCTACGGCTAAATGAAACACACATTCCTGGGCGCAAATAAAACACAAATAACAGGTGTGATTATGTAATCGACAGCATGTTTACTATACATGTGTTTTGATTTGATGCCTAGAATGAATGGTTTGCAGCAAACAGTGCACACTTCTGATACTCGATTAATACAGCATGAGCTTCAAACGACAATCAGGAAAGTTCAGTATATAAAGTGGTCCGTGAAAATTTGTTCTTGGAGTACATTTGGAGTGGATATTTCAGATGAGGACCATGTGTATTTTTTTTTTAGTATTTACTGCAGCTCAATACCATATAGGCACCACCACTGATGTAAGAACATATCAAGGCCAAGCCACAGAATCTTAAGCATGCATAATATTACATTCAAAATATATAACAGATATTTCTGCCTATCAAAGGAAATAATAAAAACCCTTATTTGTTTCTGTTCTTTGGCAGCCTGTGCACCTGTTCCGTGACGTCACACTTCGCTGCGTATTCTGGGATTTTACGATGAACTCTGGATATGGCGCCTGGTCGTCAGACGGGTGTGTTCAGCAGAGTTCCGTACAGGGCAGAGTGGTCTGCCACTGTAATCATCTTACCAACTTTGCAATTCTCATGGTACGTTACACACATACACACACACTCACAAACACAAATACACACAAATATACATACATGCATGCAAATATACATATGTATATATATATATATATTTATATACATATATATATATGTATATATATATATATATATATATATATATATATATATATATATATATATATATATACATACATATATATATATATATATATATATATATATATATATATATATATATATATATATATATATATACATATATACATATATATATATATATATATATATATATATATATATATACACATACATATATATATATATATATATATATATATATATATATATATATATATATATATATATATATATATATATATATATATATATATATATATATATATATGATAGACGATTCCTGATTAAAACATAACTT
>OZ012687.1:554815-573880 GCA_963942565.1 Maea johnstoni | reverse complement strand
GGCTCAGGTAAGTGCACTGATAGCCAGACCTTAAGAGGCTTTGGCGTATGTAATACATGCTACTTGTTGCGAGGCTGAGATATAACGGATTCAAAAGGGTCTTGCAATGATGACTTTCACTAAGCACAAGTTAAGAAAAGCTTGGCAGAAGATTCCTTACCTAAGGACCCTTGGTTAGCACCAGTGAGTAGTCCATGGTCTGTACACTTCTGGGCGGGGCGGGGGGGGGGGGGGGGCAGAGATTGATGGAATAGAACTAACCTTATTACAACAGTCTATACATCACCATTTGCAAATGTACACGTACTCACACGTAGCGTGTTCAGTTCGATAATGACGGTCCATTACGTAGATCAGATACACATGGAGTTTAATGGCAAACGGTAATACGGATGTATTCTAATTTATTTGAAAATTGGAAATCTGAAATATTGATTATTGCCACTTTTTTCTGCCATATTAAGTCCTGACTACCTAACTGTAAATGGTGGAGCAAACCGGAGGACATGTTGAAAACCACCACCTAACCTAAAGTCACTGGCAACTTTCTCTGGCCAGGATTTGAAGCAGGGCGGTGGTAAAAGACAATGAGCATTCAATGGGAAAGCATTAGACCACTCGGCCCCAAGTATGCACCAGTAGTAGTGTTGTTATGAGGTGAATGCTCCTATGGCATTTCACACTGGAACAAGCACTCTATCATGTTTATATCAATCTCCAGGGTGAGATGCCATCACATTGACAGAGGCACATGCCAAAATATCACAATCAATCACGTGATCAGATTACGCAAGTTATCAAGAGAGAATATGTCATGAGGAGAAAATGACCTTTACCATGTAAGATACTGATAGTGTGTACAAATGTAGACAGAGTTATTAGTGAGAGTTTGATATCAGCCTCGTAATAACTTTACACTGGAAAGTACGTATATATATATATATATATATATATATATATATATATATATATATATATATATATATATATATATATATATATACATATACATATACATATACATATATATATATATATATATATATATATATATATATATATATATATATATATATATATATATATATATATATATATCCACATCAATGACAAAAATGCGTTGGTCGATCCAGTACTGCTGAAAGGCCTTCTTTCCTCTTATAGAGGTGTGAGAGGAATGTACACGAAAGCCAGCCAAGATGTCTGAGACATTGGCTGGCTTTCGTGTACATTCCTCTCACCAGATATTTCCACTGCTGTTTTCATACCTGCAATTCTTGTTTCTGTATAACCATTGTCTATGTACTATGTACCAGCTGCTCCTCTCCCAATTCTGTCCATATTCCTCTGAGACCATTCTCTTACCAATGCCATGTTACACGTTGTATCCCTTTCACTTGACAACTTTCTTTGTATGTGTATCATTCTTATAATCGAGGAGGCAACTACTTTCAAATACAATACTCCAAATGCCCTAGTGTACTGTAGGTACACTTACAACTACACTAACACACAAAGACTTATACACACACACACACACACACACACACGTATATATATATATATATATATATATATATATATATATATATATATATATATATATATAATATATATATATATATATATATATATATATATATATATATATATATACATGTGTGTGTGTGTGCGTGTGTGGCAAAATGCAATATGAAAACCCTAGCTATCACTAGGATAAGCAATACTGCATGCCGATATTTCTAATTGAATATCCTCTTCATTCAATTTCACAGCACAGTGCTTGTCAAATAAATGGATTTCGCCAGAAGGAGACCACATAACCATATCGCAAGCAGAATTTGGAAACATAAACACCAGCCCTGAAGTTTGCAAAGCAGGTAAATTTGTTCAAACTGCACGGTACAACGTACTACAGTTTATGGGCATAATAAAGCATATTTCTTTTACACCTAGAGAATAGATAGGGTCTGGTTAATATGAAAACAAGATGGTAATGGAAGAATATTGAAATGTATTTGTTTACCTGAAAGGTAATTTTGCACCCTGTGTGCAATCCCTATGCGCATACATCGAACATGTTCTTCCAGATTGAGTTTTTGTTTCCTAATATATGCAACTGCAAAATGAATTATCAGAGAGTACATTTTCATTATTCTGATAGATCCCAATGTATCCATTGCCTTTTTAACATGTTATATTAGATTTGTCTTGATGGCACGGATAATTTAATTCAATCACAAGCACAAAAAACAATGCAAAATACACATTGGCGATTTCCATATAGGCATATTGCGCAACCATTTCACTGCTCACATTACACAAGCAGGTCCAAGGAGCATATTGGTTTACACATGTTTCTATGAATTGCAGATGGTCGACCTCTCATCCGGGCATTGTGCGAAGGCTCTTTTCGATCTGGTGGGAAATGGACTGTTCTCAATTATCATTTAAACTGCGCCGACTTCCAAGGAGACTACACAGTTCAACTACAAAACCTGACTTCGGTACGCAAGCAGCAGCAGCAGCAGCAGTAGCAGCAGTTGTAGAACTCCTTGTGTTATTGCCTGGTTACTGTAATCATGGGCCATCTTACGATATCAGATATTTAGTCTCTTGGAGGCTTGACTATGTGAAAAGTCAACCTGTAGACTTTATTTCTTATCTCTTTTGATCTTTTGGTTCTCGGGTAGATGAAACATGTTTTTTTTCTGAGTTCACTCAGCTAAAACTGTTAGGTTATGTTCAAGCTTTATTTTTGTAACGTGTCCAGTTTTGTTTTTACCAATTACAGTCAATAAATATACGTTACGATACGAGTAGTTGCAGGAGTAGTTCCGTTTGTACAAACTGAGAACGTAGAAGTGTTGACAAAACACATACATCCCATTTAACCATTTAATGTGTTTTTGAAATGTTACTTATGGCATAAGCCATACGCTGTCACGAACCTCGAGATAAAACGAATTATAAATATCTCATCATTAGCTTAATCGTTCAAACGTCTGGTGGATATAACTTCTTGTTTCAGTGTTTGAGTCTTTAAAATACTAAAATTCATATACTTCATACTTTGCCAATAATAATTGATTAACATACAATACAACTATACATGATTGGATTAATCTCAATACAATACAATATATCACAAAAATATATACTAGTAGTATAGTTTGTATAATTTTCAAAATTGACAAGTTAACACGAAATTAAAACACACAAATTAAACAGGCTTCTATAAAAGTGAACAAAAGAAACTAAGTAAAATATACTTCTTAAAAGTCCCTACAAATATCCTAAAGCTCTGATTATCGGTAATTGAAATGCCATGTATATTTCAGGTAAACGTTACTGAGGAGAATGATGTTGAAGTTGCAGAAACTTTGAAGAACCTGACAGGCGAAGCAGAGAAGTTAACATCTTTGGATGTCATACTCGGCGCATCTGTATTAGAGAAACTCTCGAACAGAAACAGAACGAAATCAAGAGTACGTATTTATCGAGGGTAACCGGAAAATATTCAGATTCAAGTGAGATGATGTTTTGCAATATTGGAATAGAAGTGGAGATTGTTGGGATTTTTCATATGTAGCACAAACTATTGATGCATTAGATTATGTGTATATTATGTAGTGTATCTACCTGACACTAGTTTGTAAGGTTTTTCTTGGTTACTCTTTAACATGTTAAATTTAACTAATTCTATGTTTCACTTTCGTTATGCCCTTCAGGCTATCGTATGCTGGGAAATGCCCATTATCCATATTATATTTGTTTGTATACGATTTCTTTATTCCGTATCTTGGGATTTTGTTCTCTTCACTATTTATTATTATTATTATTATTATTATTATATTGTATTGTATTTTGTGCTCATGCATAGTCAATAAATATACATACATAGTGTAGAATACGAATGGGTGGGATTGTTTGCATGTAGCATGAACTAGAGATGGTTTGGATTATTTTGTATGTAGCACGAACTAGAGATGGATGGAATTATTCTTATGCGATGAAACGCCTTTAGCGCAACTTCATAAAAGAATTGAGTTACCTAGCTCATGCGACAAATCAGAATTCCGCCTTTTTTCAAAACAAAAACGTTTTTACTTTTCTAAAGTAAAACAACTTATATTGTAATGTATTGAAATTCTTTCTCTCTCTCTCGTTTTTCCCAGGTTCGCCGCGATGCTTTGGAAACGGTTGGTAATATCCTGCGTGTGAAGAGAACGCGGTTACACCTGGCTCAGTCCAGCGAGCACGCCTGTAACAGGTATGCACCTCTGCCGCCAGAGCTCTATAACCATAATAACATTGTCTTTTATCAAGCACCGATTTCATTACCTCCAAATGTTCAAAAGCACTCCACGAATGTTATCTATGCACATCCGGGGACGGGGGTCAAGGGGCTACTAAATAAGCCAGTCGTGAGGTCAGAACAGCTCTGTATTAAGGTGCTGTTAAAGGTCTCTGCTGATATATATTCTATAGCGTGCTTTGGCTGGCAATTCAATATACTTCAGGTGCATGAAGAATAAAACTTCGTATTCTCTCTGATTCAAAGCGACGACCAGATACATTGATCTTCTTCGTACCAGTGAGTTCAAGAGATGACTTATCTTTTTAACATTAACCCCTCCTCCCTCTAAAGTAATAATAGAAAGACTCCAGTAATATAAATATTCAGTTGTGGTGACACGATACACATCATAATTTATCTCATAATATTACGATTGGTGTTACTGACAGAAAGAAAAGATAAAAATTGCTGAGCAAAGCCTGCCCGTAGAGGAAACGTTCCTCTCTATTTAACCCATTTCCAGTTGACATTTTAGATTATATCGCATCGAGAATTGAATCTTTTAGATCATTTCGCAATAACATTTATGGTTATCATTTTCAGGCGTAAAACTTGTCTTTGCAGTGCACGCAATTGTATTGTATCTTTATTGACTCCACATAATCGCGTAAAAAATACAAACATATTATAAACAACAAAAAGAATAAACAACCTAATACAAATGAGTAACTAATAACAGAAAGAAAAGAAAGAAAATTAACCCACTGCACGCAGGCATGAAAGTAGCCTGACTTAATTTATGCGTAAAGTGACATTTAATTGTCTGCATGTGCAGGGATGTCTAACAAGGACAGTACAGAAAAACATTTAAGGTAAATTCGTTTAACCTAGAACATAGGCTATTGAAAGCCACCGGTACTGGCTTAAGTACTTGACTTAATTACATTAGTAGTAAGTTATCAGACAGAGAACAGTAGGTACTTATCTAGCACAAACTTTCAATACAAAATTAACCGACACCAACCTTATCTTTTTTCATACAGATCTGCTTGTACATCTCACATATGTATTTCCCAGAAATGAGCCATACATTATGCATGTCGTACCTATCGAGACTTTCAATTGGTTTACCAATAAGCCAACCAAAGACATCTTGTGGTTTGTCAGCAAAGATTTCCTCGAGTTGATCATTAACCTGTGTAAGCTCTAAATACATGTCACGCCGCAGCTTGTCTTTTCCCGGACACTGCATAATGACATGGAAAAGATCCTCCACTTGGAATAAATCACAATCTGAGCAAGCCTTATGACTATGGGTCAGCCCCTTCAGGCGTATGTCATCACACTTCAATCTGCTAGCATGACTAAGCAACTTAGCCATAGTCTCGCACATTCTCATTGATGGAGGAAATCTATCTGACAGCTCCCACCAGCTTAGATATCTAGAGTTATCCATAACTTTCATTAGTAGGTCATTATCTTTTTTGAGAAATGACGCTGATTTCCAATAAAGGTCCTCAAGCATCCATGCACGTTCCCAAACATATCTAGACCACCCTTTTTTAGAATATAAGGGTTTTCCACCAGTGGACATATCGCAGAGTATTTTGAGAATGCCGAGTCTGTCTGCGGCTTTCAATATCTCACATGTTGGACTGTTATGGACATTTTCAGATATCACGTCTGGTTTCAATTTAAAATCACATATTCTCATGGTAAAAACCTGTCTGATGATGCTATCCACGTCCATCCTTAAAATAGTTAGTGCAAAGAGCATCTTCTTTACAAGGATGTAGGTGGATAATCTCATCCAGCCTAAACCGAAAAAACTACAGCTGTTCGGTGAGCGGGATGGAAATCTTTGTATCCTTTTCCCAACATGTATTTGAAATTTATTCAGTTTTTCATGATCTGATTCAGATAGGCACCAGATCTCTGCACCAAAAGTCACGATTGGTACAACGATAACCCAATATATTATATTACAAGTTAACATTGTAAGACCGTTTTTTCTAATTCCGAGACCTGCGCAGGCATTGAAGGCCCGTCTTGCTTTAACTATTTTTTCGTCGACCCTAGGGTTATCATCTTTATACAGACAAGCTTTAACACCAACGTGATCATAACTTTGTTTTTCTAAAACTCTGTTATTACCTAATTTAAAGGATCTAAGTGAAGAATTCTCTAAATTTTTCTTTGGTTCTTCGCCATAAGTCAAGATAGCGGACTTTTTGGCGTTAAACTTAAAACGCCACCTGTTGCCGTATTGGTTAACCATATCGAGACATTTATCCATCTTATATTTACTAATACAAGCTGTCGCCAGCCAGCCAGCAATGATACTTTGACTTTCATTAAGATTCTCTGTCGTCGTATTCTGTTATGATAAAAAGTAATATCTTATTATCTGTTTTTTAATATGTTATTTTGATATTCTGTTGTATAAACACTTGTATGATATTTTTTTCGCTTTCTGCATGTATTTAGAATCATACAGTCTCTGGAGTCGTTAGCGCTGTTTGCAGACCTAGACGACCAGGAAACCTGGCTATACGCACGCCCCAACGTGGCCATGCACGTCAGTGACGTCATCAATGAAACAGATCCTGTTCTAGGCATTGTTGCTAAGAAAAAGATTGCAAAGGGTGAGTTTGCTATTTTTCACATTAGGTCATGAAAATATCACTGTTTTCATCGCTTACCTAGCCTATTCGACTCAGTCTTGTCACTGTGGCGAACGAGGTAACGTCATCAATGAAACAGACATCGTTCTAGCCATTGTTGCTAAGACGACACGCTAAGGGTGAGTTGCCTCCTTCACCATCTATAGGCAAATACAATCCCCACGTTATTCTCATTGTTTACCCGGCCTCCCCATGTCTCCGCTACCAATGTTTCTGCCTGCGCACACCCCCATGGCCGAGCTGTCTAATATGCCCTTTACCGATTGCTCATTGGTTCTCAACACTACTTTCGCAAGATGAATCTGAGAGTTGTCAGTGACTTTTTTAGGATGGGTTTTCTTTTGTTTGTATGGATTTCAACTGACTTTGCACTTCTTAGCCTAGATTGCAGAAGGACAGAACATACGCCTAACAGTGTTTCCCTTCATTCGTCACTTGTACAGGGTACTCTGCTTCAAAGCTATTACAGTCAATGAAAGGGCTTTTCCTTTGGATAAGTAGTCTAAGGCGTTGTCACTGACTGCTCACTGTTTCTCGCTGTTTCTCGCAACTAACCAAAGTCCCACTCTCCAATCATAGGCGAGGATGGAGTAATAATGCTGCAACTGATGATTCCAATGCGCGCTCAGCTCAACACATCTTGTCACCATCGAACCTTTTCAGACGAGAGTGCGGTATTTGCACTAGGTTATTAGTATCTGATCGCAGAGTTCGTATGCTAACCTGTATAAGCTGTGACTATCTCGCCTGATTCACCTGGTGGTATGATCAGTCATGGTGCCCGGCTTATTGATACACCATGGTTATCCCATGAACAATTTCCTCAAGGAGCGTGTTCCTGATGATCAATTGCAAAATGATCCACAGGATCTGCTTTGGGATCTCTTCGCGTGAGGAATGGCACTCTTGGTGGCCACCGTGGTCTACAAATCAATTATTCTAATGGAAGATAAGGCCCTTCAAAATGTGAGCAGAATTATTCAACCAAATTATTAAACCAAACGGATACATGGATAACTCATTTAAAGTAGATTATGTGGTTGCTTATTTGACTCAATTTCTCGCATCCTTGCTTTTATTTGTCTATATTTCCTAAGTGTTTGTAATCAAGATTACAGCAAATAAACATACCACTTTGAAAAGGATTACATAAAGCATCACAAAAGAACCCTCCCAGTAGGGTGTAAGATGTGAAGGGAAAAACTGGAAAAACTGTAGATAATGTTTTCAAACGAAACTCATTTCCACGGTCATTGACTGAATCTTATTAGAATATCAAATAGAGAGAAAGGGGAATCTCGTTTATTTTACTCTTTTGTCTGGAACAAATCCAACATTTAAAACATTAAGATACGCCCTTTTCTTCGTAATACTCTTAGCGATAGATATGCCAAATTCTGAGCAAGTCAATGACATTCTATTCCGTAAATCTGTATTTGAAGCGATCACAGATAAGTAAGCCTCAATTCATTTCGCTCAGGTTTCCAAACAGCACTGACTCGCTCTTTATTAACAAAAACAGTTTTGATACATTAGGTTTTCATGCAATGCAGCGAATGGGTACATTTTTTCTATAACTGTTGAAGCTTAGTATTTTGATCCTGCAATTTCATTTGCTTATACTTACTAAGGCTTAGAGTCATAATCTACTCTTTGATTTATCACAAATACCCGGAAATCAATTCTTGCAATCGTGATTGAGATAGGAAACGTCTTTGTTTCTAATCCCAATTTTCGACAAGGGAGTCAGCCAAGATTGGTGCCAGATTAGGAACAGATTTGTTTAGGATAAAACAAATCGATCTTCATCCTCTTGAGTGTAAACGGATCGATATCTTGTAAATCCGCGGGACATGTGGCGGCACACAGAAAGAAATTAGATCTATTAGCATATGCCAGAATAGAGAGGTTGGGCTATCCCGTTCCCGACATCGAGATCGGGTTAGCATATCACCTTCTATGCCGTTCCCGATCTCGATGTTGGAACATCATATCCAAGGTTGGGCTAGGCCGTCGAGATAAGTATCTGTCAATAGATGTCTAAAATGTAGTTGTTGAATTTGTCAATAGATGTCGCCATCGTATTTACAGCATACGCTACGCCGTTTGATACTTACGGGATACAGCTAGTTTATCTCGGGTATTGAGATCGCCGCAGAGTCGAGCTATGTGGGAAACGATGACGTCAACACATTCTATGGTGACGTCATCGTCGCCTATCCCGATCTCGATGTCGGAAACGGGATAGCCCAATCTGTCTAATAACGCCCGCAAAACCTAACAGTCAAAGGTACTCTGACTAAACTGCAAGGCGTCCTGGCAGACACGCTTTATGTTTCAGTGACTGGACTTAGAAGAACACAAAAATCAAAACTATATAAACTGAGATGTGGTGAGATATCATAGTGGGAAAGCAATTCCACCTCTATCTTGTAAGGTATTGTCGAGCTCCTTTCCTATCTACTACAGACGCTTCAGCCGCAAAGTTCAATGAACCTTATCAAATGTCAGTTGTTAAGTAAGTGTCGTTGACGTTCGTGAGATTTTCATAAAAACGTGAGTCGCGTGCAGTCAAAGTTGTTTCACTAAATTCAACTACCAGATATTCACACTTACGACCTATCACAAACACTTGCAGTTGCTCGTTCCTATTGCAAAATGCAACGAATCTTATTGAATGTCACGCTTGTCAAGGAAGTGTTTTTGACTTCAGCAGCATTTCGCCGATGTAAGGTGTGCCTAGTTAATATATGTATGTATCTTTATTGACAATAAATTATATTATAAAAGGTACATTAAAAAACAAGAACAAAATATAGAATCATTACAATTCTGTAGGTGTTATAGAAGATACTGAGTTTGGAAATATTTTTCACTTTAGATATAGGTTAAACTGCAAATGTCATAAATAAAGTTTTCTTTTTTCATTCTCTTAAGAGATGGATGTTTTTCATTATTTTAGAGCATATCTCACCGTCACCAAAATACGGAATGGTATACATTATACCGTTCAAGCAGGACAGAAATAATCTGGATCGAATTGTGACAACAGTCTTTCAATATGTAATAGTCAGAAATAGTCCTGTATATAAACGCTTTCTGACATTCCCACTGAGCATGCTCAGAAACCAGAGGCCAGAGGTCATTCAACAATAGCAGCACACTAGCTGCAGTCTCTTACACTGTGAGAGATAGGGATATCTGTCAAAGAGGGTTTATAAAGGGAGTTCTTTAGGGAATTATGTCAGTCCTGCTATTAGTTCCAGTTAGATATGCACTCAGTAACCTTATACTGTCAATATCAACCATTTTCATAGATGTGAATTACAAAGAGGAAGGCCCTGGACCCTGATGGGGAAAGGATGTATGGGGCCTATTATAACCATGTCCCTCAAACCTTTCGTGTACCAACATAATAAAGTGTATAATACAGGAAATAACCCTTCCTTTTAACTCTCATTTCAATTGAAACACTAGACTTTGGCGCAAGTCCTGATAGCGTGGTTAGATGTTGTTGTGGGGAGGGTATACTGGAAGTAAAATGCCTACTCAGCTGTAATCATACAGTACCTAGTTCAGAAAACATAAGCTATTTAATATCGAAAGAATGGGGGCCAAGTGCTGAAACAAAGTCATAAGTACTATGACCAAGTACAGGGTCAACTTGCTATTACTGGCAAAGCATGGTGTGACATTTTTCTTTACACCAGGCATGGGTATGTTATGCAGCGCATTTACCTTGACAAAAAGTACTGGGCTTCACTTGACAGTAACCTGGAATTCTTTTATATTAACTATGTGGCTCCAGAACTGGTGACCCGTGAGTTGAAAGAAAAGTATGAAGTTGATTTTTGCAGTGAATGGAGTTATGGAGGAAATGCTGTCTTCAATTTCATTCATTGACGAAAGTCCCTTGAGAAATGATTGTGAGTCCCCACCCTGTATGAATGACACCAAAGACTACCTAATAGCAGGGGAAA
Source organism: Maea johnstoni (assembly GCA_963942565.1). Classification (NCBI taxonomy): domain Eukaryota; kingdom Metazoa; phylum Annelida; class Polychaeta; order Spionida; family Magelonidae; genus Maea; species Maea johnstoni. Next base: position 562,916 of record OZ012687.1, on the reverse strand, counting down.
AAGGAAGGGGGAGAGATGAGTTCTTGGCCGCCCCTCAAAAAGGAAATCCTAACCCATATATATCTGTGGAAAATGCTCCTTTATTTGCAAACAACAGGGTACTGAATTACTCGAGAGTAGCCGGTCAAAAATATCATTAGTGATATCATATCTCATGCTTTGATAACAATGAAAACCAGCTGGATGTGTGAAAAATGCTGTAACTATTTATGAATCTCATAAAATAGTGGCTACATTATCAGCATTAACAATCAATGTCAAATTCAACCCGGTGAAAACAATTCACTCCTCATTTTACAGTAAAAGCTTGTAAATTACCTTTCTGGAATTCGACATTGGAAAGAAATGAACAAATAATAGCTCAAAACTGTCAAGGATATAATTATTGCTAGATGAGCACTCTCTTACTAAATCAAGTCATTTCTCAAAACTGTAAAGGGTATACTTATCGCCAGATGAGCATTCTCTTAGTAAATCAATATGGTTTTAATACTGACAACATTGAGTAGTAGAGTGATTACATAACCTATTCTTGAAGTAACCTTTGTTTGCCTAATAAAATATATCATTTGTTACTTTTATTATTTGTTCTTCATTTTGGTTATTCATATTTGAAATAACTTATGATATTCACAGAGCCAATGAAGTATCAGTGTAAATACTAGAAAACTTATTGAGTATAACTTTCCTATAACAGTAAGGCTATCAGTCATACATTGAATAAGTTTGAATCTGACTGGGTTTTTCATGCTTTCCATTAAAACATTTACATATGATTGCATGGTTACTTATCTCTAATTTACTATTCAACATGTTTGAAATAGAAATATGACCATTGGTGAGTTAAAACATGACATATACATTGATACTTACAGAGACCATGCACCCTCTGCCTACTGGTTACAGCATGTGGGGGATCACACATGTGTCTTTTATTGTTGATTGACCTTTGACCTCGGCCATATGGCCACCCTCATTAAATAATCCAGGAAGCGTGTATATAAATGTATTCATACATACATACATACATACATACATATATACATACATACATACATACATTAAGTCATCCTTAATCAGATTCCAATTTAAGTTATGTGAATCAAGTTTATCATGTAGGATTGCCCAATATTCTTCATTTAGCAATTTACTCTAAGTGAGTTTTGGATGTCGTAGATGAAGTGAACCGCCATGGTTGGTTGATTATATTTTCATTGCAAATTTTATTACGTTCTTGGATGTTTCTACACCCTTTATTTTAATATTCCGTCAAATGTATTATTAAAGGAAGAGCTGAACCAATGAAAAGTGTCGTCTTGTAACTTTTGTTTAGACCTATTGTTTGATTTTATAGGAGATGGAGATATAATCAAGGAAATTTCATTTTATTTTTTAATAAGTTCATCATTGTATCTCCGGAGACTATTTCGCCATCTGTATCAAGATCATTTATTTTTGTGATACCCTTTTGTTCCTATTTTCTCTATATGGTATGTTCAGTAAAGGGCTATACCAAAAAGGTGAAAGTGTTTAATCATCAAATTTAAAACAAGTCTGTTGTAAAACTGCAAAATTGCTAATATTTTGATATTTTGTAAAAGTATTCCAATGTAAGAAAATTCGAATAAGAGGAGATTGTAATTTTTGTATATGCAGGGTAATACGTTGACTAATACGTTCCTCCTCAGTGATCTGTGTATTCTACAGGTACATGTGGACCAAGAGCCCGGGCACTTTTATTTAACCGTCTGAGGCCGAAAGGTTTGAGGGTAGTTTCTAGACCGGAATTCTGCGCTGAATCTGAAAATCCATTTCTTACAAACGGCAGGTGGTGGGTTGATGGTGAAAACGGCATTTTTGGGTGGTTTGGCACTTTTTTGTATGCTAATTTGCATAATGTGTCATTTTTTCAGATCAGTCTCAGATCATGGCAAATGTGGTGTCATATTGAAGCTCTTAACTGTGGGAGTTCATTCATGTGTAGTTTTGGTAGTTTCAGTGGTTGCCATGGCAACGGTAACCAAGAATTAATCAAAAAAAGAGAAAAAACAGACATTTTTTGTAATTTCAGTGATACTTAAGTGTGATTTACCCCCAATCAACACACCTAAGGGCTTCAGTTTGGTTATTAAAAACTTCCTTGCTCTTTTCTTGATCAATTCATGCCAATTTTATATGATTAAAATATTTAGGGGCAGAAGTACAGTCCTTTGGAAATGAGGATACCGCAAATGCAGGGTCTATCCATAATATGGCTTAAAATGAGTCATTTTACCAGATCAGTTTCAGAACATGGCAAATGTGGTAAAAAATTGAAGCTCTCACCTGTGGGAGTTCATTCATGTGCAGTTTGGGTATTTTTAGTGGTTGCCATGGCAACCACATGTGAGAATTTGTCAAAAAACAGAAAAATCAGCATTTTTTGTAATTTCTGTAATACTTATTTGTGATTTACAAGTCAATACAGCAACTTCACTATGATTATTATGGGTACTTCCTTGCTCTTGATGAATTCATGCCAATTCTATTTGACTTAGAAATCTTAGGTCTGAATACAGTCCTTTGAAAATGACAAATATGCTGTGAAGTTATTGTTAATTTGATTAATCCACTTTCTCCTCTGAAAGGTTCTCAGAATACTTTTCATTTTATGTAATTCTAAGTAATATGACAAATTGAACATTTATTATATTGTAAGAACATTCACTTGTTGTATGTAAATTCAGTGATGTCATCAGTGATGTCATCAGTATAGGTGGCTCCCCCTTTATTTCACTTATGTTACTAAAACCCAGACGGTCACATGACATTCAGGACAAAGCAGACAGGCAAAGAGAATGCACTTGCAGAGATGAACACTGGAGATAAAGAAAGGTAATTCTTCTTTTATCTAATGTAAAAAGAAACATTTAGACAAAATACTGCTGCCATAAGTGTTTTGCTAGCACTAAGTGTATGTTCCTGATATTGAGCCTAAATAGATTTATACAGGGCAAAGGTATTTGTACACAAGACTAGAGAATATGGAATTTCTGTAATTATTTCAAGAAGTGTGTTGTTTTTATCTGGATCTTTCTTCTAGGTATTTAAATGAATGAATTATGTAAACACAGAGTAGTAGCGCTAATCAAAAGTATATCACACTATTATGTACATGTACTTAAGTTCATGCAAATCTTCTATAAGTTGTAAGCTACAAAGATACATATATACCTCTAATTCATTTTATTTACAGGTGATCAAACATGACCTCAACAATGGAGAACCGTACCTGCATTCTCCATACTGGCCAAAGCAACAATGAGGATATCAAGCCATTTGACACACATACATGGCAAAAGGTTGTGGAAGCAAAGATGTCAAGGCTGTTCAAGTTTAGCTCCTCAAAATATCTTTCTATCTGTGATCAGCTTCCAGATTCCTATGATGACAGCATAGGTTACCACACTGCATGCTACAAGAACTTTACTGCTGTGACCAAAAGTGATACTGTTTCAGAAGAAGGTAGCAGGAGAGACAGCATTCTACGATCAGATTCAATACTTGGCAAGACAAGCACATCTTCAGGCATTTTACCTAAGAAATGCATATTCTGCAATCTCTCTCGCAAAAAAGTCAAGGGAAAGGAAGAAAAACTAGGTAATTGTGAGACAAGAGAAGCAGAAAAGTGTATCAAAGATGCTGCAACAAATCTTGAGGACTCCAAACTATTGGCTGAGATTGGCGATGTAGATTTTGTAGCAAAGGAAGTTAAATACCATCATAGCTGCCGTAAGCTGTACTTGAATAAAGCTATGAGAGAGCAGTCTGCTCAGGATAATCCCTCGGATTATAGTAAGGACAGAATCCTGCACACAAAAGCTTTTTCGTATTTGGAAAACTACATAAATGTATCAGTTATTCAGAAGGGTCAAGCAGAATTCATGACATCCATCTACAGCCGATACATGTCTGTCTTTACGGATCTAGGAGGTGATGGTGATAGTTATACTCTACAAAAATTAACCCAGAAGATACTTACACACTTCAATGCCGAAGTCAAAATCGAAAAATGCAGCAACAAGGTTGGTACCATACTTTGCCAGAAGGATATGGACACAATCAATGCAATAGAATCTGCCAAGGTTTATGCATCATCAAATGACTTCAAAGTAACTGAAACTGCCTTGCTTATTCGTTCTGCCATTCAGAGGCTCAGAGCCACTTCCAACAGTCTTCCCTATCCTGTCACACCCGAAGCTCTAAAAGCAGGTCAAGCGGACCCACCAGAAGTGCTTAAACATTTCTTTACAGTACTTTTCACTGGAACTGAAGAACTATCTGATTCTCGGGTAGAGCGTTATGTTCATTCAGCTTCTCAAGATGCCGTTTTTATGACCACCAGAGGACGTGTAAAGCCTTCCAAACATCTTTGTCTGGGTCTCGGATTAAAAAGCCTGACTGGCAGCAGAAAGGTAATTGAACTGGTGAATCATTTCGGTCATTCTGTCAGCTATCATACAGTTGAAGAACTCGAGACTGACTTGGCAAAAACTGTGACTGAAAAGCAACATTCAACTCCATATGGTTTGGCACAGCAACCCGGCCTAGCTACAAGTGTAGCCTTTGATAACTATGATGAAAACAGTGAAACACTTTCTGGGGCAGGCACACTTCATGACACTGTAGGCATTTGTTTTCAGAACATACCAACAGAACAGGGATGCTCATTACAGACTTATGAAAGTAATGCAGTGGCAAGCAAGAAAAGGAAGAGATCCATTGAGATGCCTGATAGAAGTATTGAGCCTTATCGGAAGAGACCCAAAATACAGACATTCCAGTATGAGACAACCATTAATGACTGCCCAGCAAATCTTCTCAATGCTAAACGACAAGATGCTCTGTGGATGATTTCCCATTATTCTATTGAAAACACACCCATGTAGGTGGGCTGGAATTCCCGGGTGACTGAAGATCCTCTTCCACAACAACAAATAAGTTACATGGAGAATCTCAGCTTACCACCTACTCGGCTTGATGTGGTAGCAGAAACGTTGCGTTTGGCACAAAAAGTCGCCTCTGAATGCAGTGAACAGTATGCAATAGTGACTTATGATCTAGCAGTTGCCAAGCCTGCATTACAAATTCAGTCCCAAGAAAGTCCATTGTTTGACAATGTATTTGTGTGCTTTGGTGCATTCCATATAGTCTTAGCCTACTTTGCAGCAATTGGGTATCTACTTTCAGAATCCGGTGGACCTCACATACTTACTGACACAGGAATACTAGCTGCAGGCTCACTCAATGGTTTTTTAACTGGGAAACACTACAACAGGTGCAAGCGCATTCATCCCATGTTAGCTTGTGCTTTTCAAAAGTTACATTTCCGTCGTTTCCTGTGTGACCATGGCCCATTACAAGAGAATTTCATTGAAAAGCTACAGAACCTCAGTGATCATCCATCACCACAGAACCGTACAGATGTTGAAGAGTGTCCATACTTTGACTTCATTATGAAGAAATATGAGGATTTCACTGAACTAACTCGCTCAGGTAGGCATGGAGCAACAGCTCAATACTGGATCGTATATGTAGACCTGATACAGATATATCAGCTATTCAGTCGTGCGGTACGAACAAATGATCTTGACCTATTCATATACTGTTTGGGCAAAATGGCTGAGGTTTTCTTTGCAACAGGTCGTCCCAATTATTCAAGGTACATGGTAAAATACCACCTGAATCTACTTAACATAGACAACACACACCCTGGTGTGAGACAGATCTTGCTGGCTGGTGCCCTGTCAGTAAGACGCAGCAAGAAAACCTTCACAAGAACAGCAGTGGACTTGACATTAGAACAAACTGTGAATGCGGATGCAGCATCTAGGATGACTGGTATATCAGCATTCACAAATTCAGAGGATGCTCGGAAAAGATGGATGGTAACCCATACAATGAGGAGTGAAATTACTGGACACTTATTCAAGATGGCTGGTATGAAAAAGGAAGACGATGTCACAAATGAACTGGCAAATCATCGAATTGCAAGAGACAACAGTGATGTCACTAAACTGATGGCTGGTATATCTGGCACTATGAATCCCTTTGAAAGGGAAAATGGAGGTGACAAGCTATATTGCCTTTCAACTGGAAAAGCAACATCAAAAGAAATTCAGAATGAGTTGGTTCATTGCCAGGAAATTGGAGCCAAGTGGTGTGGAGAATTCCGAAATGAGTGCTTAAAGGAATCTGCACGTTTCGAAAAACCAATTCCTAGACGTAGGGTGAAGAATTTTGCCTCTGATGTTCAGACCGTGAAGATGTTATCAAAAGACAAGAAACTCAGAGAGGTGAAGGGCACACGAGATCTTTTTGGACGACTGCTTTACCTGGCAGTAAGCAATGACTTAGACTTGTCAATGGTTTTCCGCTTTCCCCTGACTCCAGTGCCATTATGTCTAGCCCATATTGATGGATCAATGTGCAAGACTGATAAAGCAAAGTTAATGCATAAACTAGAAGAAAGGATAGAATCTACACCTCCAGTAAAGAGAGACGCCTGTGCGGTAGATGCAATGTTTCTTGTGCGAAGCATGGTCAACCTTCCATTGACCTATGGTGGAGTCTCCAAGGCCATCCTAATGAAGCTGTTGGACTTTGCAACAAGAGTGGACTTTGTGTGTGATACCTACAGGAACCCCTCCATCAAAGACACAGAGAGAGACCTGCGAGGAAGTGGGGGTCCAGATTTTGTCATATCTGGTAGGGATCAAAAACGCCCCAAGGAGTTCAATCAAAGTCTCGGATCTGGAAGGTTCAAGACAGCATTCCTGCAATTCCTAGCGGATGATTGGAAAAGAGATGAGTTTGCGGAACTCCTTACAGGGCACTCTTTATATGTAGGCATCGGAACCAAATGCTACCATTACAGTGTTGACAGAGAAACCGTGATCAGGGAAGAGGTGGAATCTCTTTCTTGTGTACATGAGGAGGCGGATACTCGCCTGATATGGCATGCAAAGCACATCAACCAACACATGAGAAACTCTACTATTGTCGTCCGGTCATGTGACACGGATGTGTTAGTGATTCTGCTCACACATGCCCAAGCGCTAGGAAAACATCTTTGGCTTGATGTTGGCCTTAGTTCAAATAACACAAGGCGCTACATAAATGTAACTAAACTCGCCAAAAACTTAGGATCTGATATGTGCAAAGCTCTTCCAGGCCTGCATGCATTTACAGGCTGTGACTACACTGCAGCCTTAATGAGGAAAGGAAAAGTGCGTATGTTAGCTATGGTGGAAAAGTCTAAGAAGTTCCAAGAAGCATTTGGCCAGCTGGGAGAGTCTAGAAGGGTTTCCTCAGTTACTATGACAACCTTAGAAACCTTTGTTTGTCACATCTATGGCAAGCCTGGTATTTCATCAGTTAACAAAGCCAGATTCGAACTTTTCCAACAGCATTATGCACCCAAAAGGCGATCAAAACCACTAGCAAAGATAAAGGGGGCAGATTCAAGTCAGCTTCCACCATGTTACTCTGTGCTCGTACAGAAAGTAAGGCGGGCTAACCTGGTAGCTGGCATATGGAAGCATGCCATTCTGCCTGACCCATGTGCAGTGGATCCTTTGGAGAGTGGCTGGATTTTGAAAGATGGACAGTACAAGATCAACTGGTTTGAGGGAGAGGAGGTTCCCGACGACATATGCAATCAAGCATATGACAGTTCAGAGGAATCAGACGAAGATATCAGATGTAGCATATCATCCGATGAATCAGATACTGATGCTGAGTAAAGGTAGTTTTGATCCATTGACTATTACAGACAAGCAATGTGTGAATCATAATGAAGTGATCATTTCAATCCAAAGGGAATAAGGAAAGGGAGATGTAATATATTTAAGTGCATGTGTTACCAGGATAAGAAACTGCAGCATTTGTCTATCAAACATTCCTCTTCTAATTTGGCAGCAGGTTAAAATTTAGCAAGGAAGTAACCATAATAATCATGGTAAAGTTGCTGTATTGACTTGTGGTAAATCACACTTAAGTATTACAGAAAGTGCAAAAAATGTTGATTTTTCTCTGTTTTTGACGAATTCTCGCCTGTGGT
>OZ012687.1:494815-552315 GCA_963942565.1 Maea johnstoni | reverse complement strand
AACTTTGACTAAACAATTTTCAGTATATATGTCACGGCTGACGCAAATCTAAGAGCAGGATCTAAGATAATAACCTGATTTTTTAAAACATTGAAAAAAACCTTTGTCTCTACAAATCTAGACAAGGGTTTTGTAAAATATGGCCCCTAACTTTTTTTATGGCCATTTATCTAACAACATTTTAGGGAAAAAATGCTTTTATGGTTTCTTGATTTTTGACTCACTATAAAAAATTAACCAGATAAGATATTGCAATATCCCCGTCTAGATTTGTAGAGAACATGTTTTAGAATCTATATACAAAGTTTGAAGCTAATTGATTAAGATTTGTGTCTAAATTCACGTCAGCCGTGAGAGTAAAACTATAGAAATCTAAGCTGAGAAAATGGCAGTTTTGCGTTTTACACAATAATTGTAACTGTGCAATAACTTGCTACTACTTTAATGTGTTTATTTTAGTCCAAGTGGAAAGATAAAGTAACCTTCCATTGTATTTCACAACTGTCAACATTTTTTTCTTCTGAATTACCTCAAAAATAAGTATAAATAAGCACATTTCTGCTACTGCCTGTAGCCTGTCAAAATAGTTGGTATGCTAATGTTGAGTCTCTTCCATATATGGGCATCATGTGACCTCACCCTGGAATCTTGTTTGCATGCTAATGTAATCCATCATAGTTCTAGATTTCTTAATCATTCAAAGAACTGTGCCATCAAAATCAATTTTCGGCTATCTAGTTTGTTATGCTAGCAGCCTATTTGACTGCAAGTTTACTAATTTTGCAAATAAAAGCTTGAAATACTTTTATCATTTATCTAAAATAGGCATTTTGCAGGGCCAAAAGCTTAATACTTTGAAGCTATCACAAGCATAGTTTTCTAACAAAGTGGCTTGTTTTTGTTCATATTTTTGGGCCTTATTCGTTGAAGGGGATATGTACCTCTTTCAATATTCCACTTGGTACCTGAGTAAATCAATCTATCTGTTTATGTGGGTGCTGCTATTGAGAATAACTTAATGCTATGGAGTCATGAAGTAAAATAATTTTACAAACCTATTTTGCTGTATCTGCTTCTACTCTAGAGACAATCCAGTGATCCAAGTTGAATAATCCTGAATCAGATAGCTGCATAGTTTCTTAGATGAGCAACTTATGATCCAAGATAGTTTACAGAAGAATGGGCACTTTCCTTAATATCCCACACAATATATTCCTGTGTCTTTACTGCTTGAAGTGCTCAGGGCAAATGACCTGTTCTACCCAGAGAGCAGTAAGTCCAATTGTTTGGTACTTCCTCTCAACTCCCAAAACCCTTGAGGGGATTATGTGTGGCACTACACACTGAGCGGAGACCTGAGGGGATTATGTCCAATGGACACAACACAGATACCTGTATCTATTTCCACAGAACTGAAGCCACAGTGCTAATCAATCACCTAACCCAATTGTTCACCTGTAATTCCAATCGTTTTTGTTTCTCTAACTGACTGACAACATTGTTGTGAAAAATACAATCCAGGCTTCAATTAGTTGATAGCTGAATTATATGGATGTAATTGTACTTATATGGGTGTGATTGTCCCATTTTAGTATTGTTAATTACACAAAGAGCATGGAGTGTCTGTTCAAGATGGAGGTATGAGAAGGAATTACTCAGCATGCAAAGCCCAAGTTTTCCCATCAAATACACACATTGTATTACCTGTTGCCCAAAAACTGGTATGTTTCCTGTTTTTCTCAGACAGCCGGAGCCACATTTTGATTAAGACTAACCCCCAATACACTATTTTTGAATTAATCAAAACATCATTATCTGTGATGCCATTCCATTTCCTGCCTCATCTTCACTTGGCAGGTGGGAGGGGCTTATCAGCTAATTAGTCACATGACCAAAACATTGCAGCATGCTCTCTGATTCTCAGCTGTCACACAAACAAATTTCACAATTCATGGAGTTTGGAGTGGGGTAGAGGTATGGAGTTTTTTTCATATGGAGGGTAAGACCCGGTTCATTAACATAATAGATATATCTCAAAACAGGCCTTCCCTGAGGACGAAACGTTTACGGCCACCTTAAACAGAGTTAGAGAGTGGAACTGTTCCTCATGCTGAGTCCTAGTCTGGCAGTTTCTGCCACCAAAACTACAAAATGCATTCCTTTTGTTTTGCTTTTGTTCATTCCTGACTTTATCATTTTGTGGGTGGACCACGCAGTCCTACTTTGTCGGGTTTGACTAAGTGTTTTACTGAAGTCCGTCACAAGAAGTTTGTGTGTGTCTTAAGGGTGTTATGCATTATGTCCGACAAGGCGACCATATCATCCATAACATGCAAGACGAAACGCAGTTAAGCCTATAAATAGCGAGCACATTTATTCCTCACAGTATGTGCCATTAGGATCAGCATGGTGACTCAATTATACAGGTGTGACTTAATTGCAATTAGCCCAATGTGTTATTGGAAAGTATCTATTCATTTACATTATATGCATTAGTAACTAATAGGACTAGTCGATTATCCAACGAATATAACAAGAATGCCTGTAAGATACAGCAATTTCTTACCTATGTCTACGTAAAGCAATCGAATGACCAGTGATATAGGCATACATGATTCACACCACAATTATTCCATTGGCATAGATGGGGAAGCTCCATTATGGAGCCCATTCTCTTGCCGCCCGGATCAATCTTAGCATTTCCCCTTGGCAATGTCAATCTGAATTGCATTCGTTCTTTAGCTGGGATTAGATTAGCAGGGAGACCCCCTGGCTTCCTGTGTGACACACTCTCGCCCACTGCGCTACTTAACAGCAGGACAGCAGCTGTACTTGTGCTGTACGGCGATTGGTTGGGTCTGTTAGAATTTGCGTGGCTTTCAACAGCTTATGTCGTATAGCGTCGAGATCGAAACACAGTACCAGAAAGATATCCCCTAAACTTTGCTACCTGTACTGATCAGTCGTTAAGTTGGAAAGGCACCATAAACAGCAATGAAATATAAGAAACTCTTTGACAAGAAGTTGAGAACCAATATAAAATATAGCTTGACGAAACGCTACCACGTGGATAAAAGTGATAAGCATTAGAATAAAGAGTAATTGAGGAATTAAAGTAATGGAAGGATAATGAAGGATATCATGTCTCCAACTAATTTATAAAATCAAAAACGTTTTGATTTTTGACATACTCTTGAAAAAGTATGAGAAACCAATAACAAATATGTGAAATGATGGCAGAGTCATTATAACTCTTAATGCAAATTATTGCTATGGAATAAAGTCTAAAATTAACCATATCCCACTTTGAAAAAATGAACATTAATTAACCGTGTGTTAAAAATGCATTGAGAATAAACAACAAATTCATGTTTTTGCAGGAGTTTCGGTAAAGAGGTTCGTGCCACTGCGTTTGGGAATCCATCTGTTGCGAGACGATACTTTATTGCCAGAGGTGGGCGGCGATGGGGAGGAGGAGGAGGAGGAGGAGGAAGAGGAGGAGAAGGTCTCTGGCAGCAGCAGTAACCAGAGTAACACGATGATAAACAGCAGGGTGATAGCAGCCAGCCTCAATGGCCAGAGAGTCCTCAACCTGAGCCAGCCAGTGGTTATTACGTTTCTGCCGCTAGAGGTAAAGGCCACATACGTCAATCCTCTCATCCCTCTCCACAGCTGCCCAACGCAGCTAATCTCCAGTATTAATTGGCCAAAGTTAAACGTTTGCCCTGTTCGCGTCCCGAGAAAGTGCACAGAAACACTTAAAATAAATTTAGGTATCTTCTACTTGGAAGGGTATGCACATACTTATTTGCCTATTTGCCACTACCTTTGAAATCCAGAGAGTGAGAAAGTTCATATGAGCAAACTTAAGTCTGCCCACAATAAAGCTCACCGTTCACATCTAGTCTGTGGGCGCTGAATGATGGGGAGCCGCTGATCGCGCGGCTTTCACGGCTGGGGAGTACTCGTGGCCACACACATGATGTAGTATCTTGATAAATCCATGCTCTATTGGGTTAGACTTGATAAGTAGTCGTTATTCTTGTTAGGTCCAGCAATTCGGCTTCGAATATATATTTTTTCATTCCTTCTTCCAACTTAAGTTGATGAGTTATGGCCATGTGTTCACATCAGATGATATGAATGGATTTAGATCGCGTTTAATGAACTCTATTACCCCTGAAAAAAAATAACCAAAGGAGGCAAGACTCAATAAGTGTTCTCGTCTCATTCATCTGCGGCTAAAAGGAAACGCACATTCCTGGGCATAAGTAAAACACAAATAACAGGTGTAATCATGTAATCGACAGCATGTTTCCTATACATGTGTTTTGACATGATGCGTAGAATGAATGGTTTGCAACAAATACTGCACACTTCTGATACTCGATTAATACAGCATGAGCTTCAAACGACAATCAGGAAAGTTCAGTATATAAGGTGGTCCGTGATAATTTGTTCTTGGAGTACATTTAAAGTGGATATTTCAGATGAGGACCATGTGTATTTTTTTTTAGTATTTACTGCAGCTCAATACCATATAGGCACCACCACTGATGTAAGAACATATCAAGGCCAAGCCACAGAATCTTAAGCATGCATAATATTACATTCAAAATATATAACAGATATTTCTGCCTATCAAAGGAAATAATAAAAACCCTTATTTGTTTCTGTTCTTTGGCAGCCTGTGCACCTGTTCCGTGACGTCAGACTTCGCTGCGTATTCTGGGATTTTACGATGAACTCTGGATATGGCGCCTGGTCGTCAGACGGGTGTGTTCAGCAGAGTTCCGTACAGGGCAGAGTGGTCTGCCACTGTAACCATCTTACCAACTTTGCAATCCTCATGGTACGTAGCCGTAGCACACATACACACAAACACAAATACACACAAATATACATACATACATACATACATACATACATACATGCAAATAAACATCCGTATATATATGTATATATATATATATATATATATATATATATATATATATATATATATATATATATATATGTGTGTATATATATATATATATATATATATATATATATATATATATATATATATATATATATATATATATATATATATATACATTTGATAGACGAAACCTGATTAAAACATAACTTCGTGTATCGTGTCCCTAAAAGTGTCGATAATCACTATCGAGTGCTCTACTTAATGGCTCTCTGATTGTAATTAGATTCATAGAATTCAAACGTTTTTGATGGGCTTTTCGAAAGGCTGACAGCAATGCCAGTCACCTTCTGGTTTTGACACATACTTATAATTTGCCGCAACATAGACTAGTACAGATAATCGTAATTTATGATCATTGCCTTAACAATAGCCAATCTTTGTTTTCTTTTGCGGTTTAGTCTGCCTTTACCAAACATTATTTTTGAAAATCCCAATTCATGGTTGTGCCTGTGCATTGTGATTGCATTATGTTTGAAGTTTCGACCACCATACAAACAAGATTTCTTTTCCTATTCATCATAGAGTTACACAAGTAGGACGGTGAGTAAGGAGCATGATGCAGCTCTAGGGATCATCAGTATCGTGGGACTTTCAGTATCAATACTTGGCTTAAGTCTCACCATACTTACAGTGCTCTTCTTCAGGTGGGTTACCTTTATGTGTGCTTTGCTTCTCTTTGATGTGGCTCTAGGGTCATCAGTATCGTGGGACTTTCACTATCTATACTTGGCCTAAGTCTCACCATACTTACAGTGCTCTTCTTCAGGTGGGTTCCCTTTATGTGTGCTTTGTTCTTCTGTCATGTGGCTCTAGGGATCATCAGTATCGTAGGACTTTCACTATCTATACTTGGCCTAAGTCTCACCATACTTACAGTGCTCTTCCTCAGGTGGGTTACGTTTATGTGTCCTTTGTTTCTCTTTGATGTGGCTCTAGGGATCATCAGTATCGTGGGACTTTCACTATACATACTTGGCCTAAGTCTCACCATACTTACAGTGCTCGTCTTCAGGTGGGTTACCTTTATGTGTGCTTTATTCCTCTTTTGTGTGGCTGTAACCTGCATCAGTTAGCCACTCGAAGCATATATGTCTATTTGCTATATGTTATGAATAATTACATTGCACATTATGAGTTTGGCGATATACTTATATGAAATATGTGAAGGAAAAGGCATTCACTCACGAACCATAATCGATTATAATGCTCCACTCCATCTGCTCAGAGGAATTTTAGGCGGGATGCATTTAGAAAAACACACATAATGTGTATTGTGAGTGTACACGCACACAGTCGATATGTTTGTGATATCTTTATTTGTAGTGGAATGGCCTTTTAATAATGGCGGGTTATAGAATGCTTTCAGCACGAAGCCTAATAATGTGAAATCAAAGTAGATGATGCTTTCACATGTAAGCATGTAATATGCATTTCATTGCGGCAATTAATTCATACGATATATAGGATCCGTTAAATAAGCACCTTTGCCCACACGTACACAAAACACTGCCACCCTGCTTAACTACCCTCGTTCATCATTATTTTACGTTCTATTTCAATACCTTACACGTGGAGTTATATGGCCATAGGAGTTCGTGCAGGATAACGATACACCCCTGCCTCTCAATACACACACATACACATATATATATATATATACATATATATATATATATATATATATATATATATATATATATATATATATATATATATATATGTATATATATATATATATATATATATATATATATATATATATATATATATATATATATATATATATATATATATATATATATAAATAAATACATGTGTTTTTGCAGGAGGTTCAGGACGAATAAGAACAAGTTAACACTTTTTAACCTGGCCCTGGCATTGTTCTGCACCAACGTTATATTCCTCGCAGGGATAGATCGCGTCGAGAATGAAGATATGTGCATCGCAATAGCTGTTCTCATACACTATTTCCTGTTGGCTGCATTTCTGTGGATGTTGATTGAAGCTGTTCTGCAGTACCTGATGTTCGTTAAAGTGTTAAATACACACGTGTCAAGGTTTCTACTCAAGTCAAGTCTCATTGCGTGGGGTACGTATGTTTAATGGTTTTACCTAAATATCGCCGAAATGAAAAAGAAAGACCACACTGCTTGTTTGCACCTTATTTATCAGGAGGTCTATATATTCCTGGCACATTTCACATCTTTACTGCATATAAATGAGGATCAGACTGGGTTTATCTCTGGGCGTTTTGTTGGTGAAAATACCAGAATGGTATATTACACAATAGAATACTGTGCATCTTATGATAGACCTGGATTATTAATAGTGCTAGATCTTTTGAAAGCATTCGATACTATCGAATGGAAATTTATCTTGGAAGTCTTAGAACGTTTTCAGTTTGGTAACATCTTTATTGATATGATCAAATTATGCCAATTCAACTCTACATCTAGAGTCGAGCAAAACGGATACCTATCCACCCCAATTATCTTGAAACGTGGCTGTAGACAGGGTGATACCCTCTCACCCTATGCTTTTGTAATGTGTGCAGAGATCTTATCTCATGTTATCAGGGAGAAGGGTGACATTCGGGGTATTGTGGTGCATGGGGAAGAATCAAAGGTGTCACAGTATGCGGACGATACAACGTTATTAGTTAGGGAAGATCTTCAGTCTGTGACGAATATCATCAGAGTTTTAAAATGGTTCAAAACTGTATCTGGCCTTGATATTAATAAGGAAAAAACTAAGGTTGTAAAGTTTGGTACAACAAGAGGTAGCAACATACCCTGGCAGGGCAAGTTTGGTTTTAATTGGTCTAATAAATTTGAGAGCTTGGGAATCCATTATGACATGAACAAATTAAGCGAAATTACAGATTTAAATATCCAAAGGAAACTAGGTGAAATTCAACAGTTAATTCAAATTTGGAGCACTAGGAATCTGCCACCCTATGGTAAAGTGACAATTATAAAATCTCTGATAATCTCCAAGATCACTCATATGTTGTTATCTCTTCCAAGCCCGAGTCTTTCATGCTTTAATTATTTGAATAATGCCTTTGCAAAGTTTTTATGGTGCGGCAACTCTCCTAAATGGAGGAAAGAAATCTTAGAAGGTGAGATCCACCACGGTGGTCTGAAATTGCATAACCTTCCCCTATTTGACAAATCTCTAAAGCTCAGCAGGTTGAAAAGATACTTAGGTTCAAATATAAGTGGACTGTCTTTCCCAATGATTTCGAATTATGGGAAGTGTTTACTTATGAACCTGATTTCCTGGATAAACTTAAAGAAACAACGTCAAACAAATTTTGGTTAGATGTCATGGAAAGTTTATCTGTAATTTGGCAAACAGATGCAGTAATGGGGAATTCTTTATTAAAAACACACCTATTTGGTTAAATCCAGTTTTTTCTATCCCCATTAATAGACAGTGGTTTAAAAAGGGTGTCTTAACTATTGTGGATTTCTTGGGAACCATGAATGTGATACTGCCTATGGATACATTCATGGAAATACATGGGGTGTCAACAAATTTTCTTTATTACCATCATATTACAAACAAGATAAAAAAATATATTGAGTGGAGAGATGTACCACTGTATGTTGAGGATGCGCCAAGAAACAGTTCGCTTAATGTGTTCTTGAACCAGAGTAAAAAGGGTGTTTCGAAAATCTATAGTCAAATGAAAGAACCTTTCACGTGCTAGACACAGCGGTAGCTAAATGGTGTGCAAACACCAATTTTGATTTCAATAGTTTTGACTTGAGCAGATCTTTTCAGAAGCATCACATAATATACAAGGATACATATCTCAAATACATACAGTTTTGTACTCTCCACCATAGATTTTTCACTAATGAAAAACTGTTTAAGATAGGAATTAAGAAGTCAAACGTGTGTGGTTTCTGTAAGGACCAAGTAGACTCAATAGAACATATATTTCTACAATGTGAAGTTTCTATTGACCTATGGGGTAATATCCAAGAATGGATAAGATTGTTGGGTATGGAAAATTACAATTTATCCCACTCAAGGATTATTCTTGGAGACATGGACAATGCAATGTCAATTAATACAATTATTTTATTAACAAAGAAAGTCATTTATAACTCCATGAAAAAGGAACAAAAAACACATTTCCTGAATGTCAAAAATGAAGTAAAGACATTTTATTATGAAGAAAAATACAGATGAAAAACAATATATTTTACTGTCCAATATATTTTCAAAAGGCACAAGATAAACAATACTCTGACATCAGATATACTATTTTATATACATGTTTGAAGCACTTCTGTTGCCAGGTTGATAACAGACTCATAACTCATTATATGTTCTACACTGTATACCTTTGTGCGATTACATGCATGACAATCTGTATATGATGTGTTTGACTTGTGAAAGGAAGGAAAATAAAAATGATTTAAAAATTTTTAAAATCTCGTAAACCTCCTGAAATCCAACATGGCTATAGATTTGATACTATTATAGAGCTTTGAAATTAATAGAACTGATAAAGACTTTTCCCTTTTACTTTCTAGCATTTCTGAGCATTCAAGACTTTGACACAAATATGGACATATCGTTGCATGCATATTACTGTTGGCATGTCTGTTTCAGGATTGCCAATTATCCCCGTGATTGCAGTGCTTGCTGTCGACCCTAGACTATACAGAGGCTCCGATACACAGTGAGTGAAATTACTTAACTTAAATCCAGTAATCTATAAAGTAACTATAATTCACCACTTGATTGTTACGTCCTGCTGCAACACAAGATGCCTTTACACTGCCTTATGACTTCGTCATAGTAGTGAATGTCACACTACATGTCTATGTACACGTATATTTCGTGTACCTGGGATTGCTGTTTCGTACCCACTTAACATGCAACCCTTTCTTGTCTTGCCAGCTGCTGGATGGGTCCCGCTGTGACGCTGTACGCCTTCCTGCTGCCCGTGGGTGCCATCATAGTGACGAATGCCGTGCTCTTCGCCCTGGTCATCAGAAGCATCTCCTGCAATGGGAGAACCAGCATGCCGAGTAACATAGACAAGTCACAGAGGAGTAAGATGGAGGCACAGGCGGCTTTATGTATCTTCGTGTTATTAGGTAATCCACCAGCACTCATTGATCACATTACTATACTCATAACGTCAACTGCATCTATATAACAAGGCAATGAAAGAGTTTCTCCAGGGGAGAATGTTTGCTACGTTCCCCTCATGCGCTGGCCAACGTAAAGGAATTGACAAATTGGATAATTCCAAACTTTCACAAAAACAATATGGCCTCTTGACAGTTCTCGACTCAGAAATAAATAAGAGGATTAATAGGTTTCAGCTAATTGTGAAACTCCTGGATCAGATTAAAAGTAAGCCGATGAGGTACTCGTGATCTCATGTAAAAGCAAAAGAAAAAGAAGAAAAACGAAGCAGAGGTCGCAGAAAGATAATTTGATCTGGGAACCACCAGCTAATTAAGGAAGTAAGACGATTTATCATTTCTTATCTCTGACAGAACAATAAATAATAAAACTGATTAATTGTAAGCTCCCATAAGAAAATTCTAATTGGATAGAACCAAGCTTTGATTAGATATGTGTGTGTGTGTGTGTGTGTGTGTGAGAGAGAGAGAGAGAGAGATTTTCTCTAATAATTGGGTCACCAAAAACTGCTGATCAATCTAATGAAAACCATGGTTATGTCTTGTTTCAGGTCTGACTTGGATCTTTGGTTTCCTGGCTATCGGAGACGCCCAGGTGGTCTTCCAGTACCTCTTCGTTATATTCAACAGCACGCAAGGATTCTTCATCTTCTTCTTCCACATCTTCAGAGAGAGGCAGGCCCGCAAACAGTGGGCCAAGGTGTTTGAGGATATTCAGCGCCAAGTGAGTTCTCGTAACAAAGATGGCCGCAGTAGTAGCAGTGGCTTCAGTGGCTCCACCCGCTCCTCAAGATATGGCGACACTCCTGCGGCATCCACTACTAAATAATGCCTCCTTCCTTCTATATCAAAATAGTGACGTCAAAATAAATTTGTGCTGCTTCACTTTTGTCGGGTTGTTATTTGCAAGAGATATGGCTAAAACATTATATATGTGTAAGGAAAGTCGTGGTATATTGAACTAGGCATTGTTTCTAAACACTTTTGGAAATCAATAGCATTGCCAAAGGTCCCTACTGTAATAATTGATATGCTGCAAAGTCTCAAGAGAACCCACGTACAAAAACGCCACCGTAAAGGCACTGTATCTGTTCTATTACTAGATAATCAGCTGTACATCAGATTCTGACTCGAATCTAGAATGAATAAATGTCTCTTTATTATTTATTTGTTACATTTGTCTGCACATTGACTCGGCTCAATCAATTGTAACCCATGGCAATGTCAATATGGTAATGTAACTACACACACACACACACACACACACACATATATATATATATATATATATATAAATATATATATATATATATATATATATATATATATATATATATATATATATATATATATATATATATATATATATATAAAGAACTCTCTTTTACAAAAACTAGACATTATGGGTTAACATTAAGATAGAGTGTATGAAAAGGACCTTCTTCAACTCTATCATTCTCTCTAGCCTAATCCACCCAATAGGGAACATCGTACAGACATTTGGAACGAGTCTAGAAAATATTTGAATTCTCTTTGCTGCACAGATTTGAAACCTCTCTAGCAAATAGACACTCCTATCAGACAAACACAAACGTTCTGAACAAAACTGTGCAATAAGCACAACCACAGACAAAAAGATCATACTACACGTATATTTACAGTCCAACCTGTATTAAGCGACCGCGCATGGGAAATGTGATAAGTAGTCATTTAAAGAGGTGGTTTCTTAAGAAGGGGTTGTTGGTCTTCTAGTAATGGCTAGGTATTGAGGTTGTTATGTTTAGCTGCCATTGTTGAAATTTCTTCATTAATATCGTAAGATTTAACAATTCCGGAAAATGAAAGTTGAACTCCAACATTAAGTGAGGAACCTCATAAATGCTATTTTCTTTCAATTTTACCGGTCATAACTGGTCATAATTTTTCCTCTCTTTATCATGGTTGGATTAGAGTTTACACCACCTACCCTTAGAACTTTTAGATTTCCCGGATCCCTTCCCCGTTAAAACCATAACGCGACTTTTCTTTGTGTTGAATTCATATCTCCATTTACAACCTTGGCTGTAGACGATCTGCATAGCTTTATCCAAATCTGATTTGGATAGGCTTCAGGTGGCAAGATCGTCTGCCTAGCCTAAGGTGTACTCGAAGTCCGAAAAATCCTACAACAAAGATTATTTAAATTCCACAATAAGAGAGTGTATAGAACTGTATATTTAAAAATTGACATGAAACCTCCTAGATATATTCCATATCTAATGATCTATCATCCTGACAAGTGACCTTGCACTCGAACACATCTAAACTCTAAATACAATCTAGTAATTATGAAACTTCTCTAGAACCTTCTAGGAATAAAGGCCTAACTAAGATTTTATTATTTTTAAGAAGATTTTTTTTATTTTCCTGGGACCATCGTTCAATACATAATACCATCGGCTGTTATACAGCTTACATAGGGATACAGAACGCAGCGGTTGGTACCGACTGGTAGTAGATCCAAAAGAAACATATTTGATTTCCTGAATTACTTCATAAGCATATCAGACAGGTCATAAATATGCGTACTTTGGTAGTATTCGTGAGATACTTAGAATATGTATCATATAATTATATCCAAAACGTATTAGAAATATGTTGACATTGATAACTTTAATAACATAGTTTGAATAGAATATTGAAAAACTATTTGTCTTTTGAGAATAGATTAAGTATTGTGTTCCATTTTTTGTCAAGGATTGCCGTGTATCTTTCTGAATAAGGAAATTTCCTTTACAACTATTTATGTATGTGGTGTTTTGTCGTTCTTGTCTGCATTGTAGGTTATATTTTAGGAAATTACGATTAGAACGTTAAAGAACGGTCCGTTCTCTAAGTCTCCCAGAACAATATGCTCAATACACAAATTAAAGCCATTGAGAAATGGAGGCCCAGAAGATTTCAATAATAGGACAGAGGAATAGCATGTGTTTTATACTATCTGGGTTCATTTTACAGAAAGTGCAGAGGCGATTCGATTTCTTAATGCCTATCTTAAAAAGTTTCTCACAAGTGAAGAATTTTCTGTGAATGGTTCTGAAATTAATCTAGTTAAGATACGTATCATCGATTATTCTATTGTGGAGCAAGAAAGATCTAGAAACATCATGGGAGTCCAAAGTTTGACAAGCCTTTTGCTCCCATCTATCACCTATTTCAAAAAGTATATTCTCTTTGGGAACCTGAAGTTTTTTGTATAAGTTTGAAACCCATTTTGTGTCAAGATTTAACTAAGATAGTCAATGCACAACAAAACGCTTATGACCCAGACGCACTAATGTAGTATAAGAACAACAATTAAAAAAATGTAAGTATCGTATCACATGCGAGCATGGAAAACCTAGGCAAACCGTTGCACGTCATCTCACAAGAGCTCAACACCAAAATAAAAGCACACTCTAAAGTACTAACATACCGTGAGTGTTTCCGAGAGGAAATTCGATAGAAATTGAATGGCTAGCTTGTTATCTAACTCGTTGTTGAGGTTCAACCAAAGGTCTCACTACCGTCTCATCAAATCATGGAATACGTGATTATGAGGAAATATTTAATTTGTGGAAAAATGCGTATTTGGACATCTGTACATTTAACACCTGTTGATACGTGATTTAATATGTATATATGTTGTATGCAGGTGACTGTCTTTATAGGATTGCTCCACGCCTGAATCATACATTCTTCTACTGGACATATGCGGACATCAAACGGGGTTGTGTCGCCTATTGATTCATAATACATGTAGGGCAGGTTCATATGATCTATAAGATTATAAATAGATTACAGTTAAACCTTAGTATTGCATTCATCTACTTGACTCATTGTGGGATCAAACACGTGTTATTCAATAAATAATTAGGATCCCCTTTGGAATTTTTAATTTAATCAGGTTTCTCTTTTGGATAGATTGCTTTATATTCTTAATACCATATTCCTCTTCTGGAATTGCCATCAGATTGAGCACGTGTGTTATAAGATGATAGTAAACAGTTTGGATCCCCCTAGGAGTTCGCGATGTAAGCAGGTTTGTCTCCTCATCTTATTGCTTTCTCGTCGTAATAGCAATTTCCTCTACTCGTGCGGACTACCTAATGATAATTATGATAATACAAGTAGATCAAATCTAAATCCAATGTTTCATTGCGGGGCCAAAATCATTCTTTCGTTAATTCGAATCAAATGAAAACCTTAATCTATTCTCTTGGTCAACACTTCTGGGTCAACGATGAGGAGTCATCGATATCCTAACACCTGTTTTATGGGAGTGTTGTATAATCAGTGTGTACGGTGTTGGTACAGTACCTATCTCCAGTGGATAACATTGCTATTAGTTCAAAATGTAGAACATGATATCAAATTCAGACGTTTGATGATAAATCTACGTAGTGTGAACGGCCGCATGTTTGACAACTATTGACCAATCAGCATCGAGAATTACAGCAGAGCAGATAATAAAAGTGGATACGTCATATAAGCGATGCCCCATCAGCTGAAGCATGTCGAAGTTGTTCCTAAAGGTTCCGGAGTCAGTTCCAGCTCAAAACATGCAAGAAAGATGCCAATGACATGGTTTTTCGTTGAGCACTCCTGTCCCCCCCCCCCTCCGCCACTATTAACTACTTGTTGATCATGACGTATTGTTGTTTGTAAGTATGTGTATGTGTGTGTTTATGTGTATGTGGTATAAACGAGAGAGAGAGAGAGAGAGAGAGAGAGAGAGAGAGAGAGAGAGAGAGAGAGCTTGGCTTAAAATCCAAGGCACTACCCCCGTACCCACCCGGTGGACAACAACAAGGTCATTCCAGAACACGTCACAGAGAACTTATTGCACGTGTCAGTTACTTTTTCTAATAACTGCCATTAGTAAAACCTCCATAATGGACAACTATCAAGAATTTCCTGAAAATGTCGAAGATGAACGATAGCGGGAAACAGTTATGCTTGGAATAATTCCTGTCATTACCAAACGTGACTGCCTTGATGAATTATACATGTATGTGCCTGCAGTGAAGAACTCAATCAGAGAGAAAGAAAAGGTTGCTGACGGATCCATTATGAGGGTCTGTGGTTCTGTGATTTGCAGCAGTGTACACACGGAAATCTTCTCTCTATGTCGCCGTGTCAACAGCTTGAGTGTCGACTAATCCCTGGCGTAAAGCATAATACACCTCGTCAATCTTACGGCAACATCCAATCACAAAATACTACCTACTTCTGACAGACCACGTGTTAGAATGAATGGAGTCACTTCGGCAGTCGTTATGACGGACAGTTATTTCTTTTGCAATCTGTTAGTAGTTCAAATTTAAAAAAATCACTGCTCCGTGACAAGAGCATAATCTGACCTCACTTGCTTGGACCTTTAAGAAAGGTTCGAAATCGATATAAATATAAGCATGACTTTTGCTCTGTCTCACTTAATGCAATAAAGATGTCATCCATAGGCTTCACATACGACTGCCACTATTGTTATCGGTAGAGGTAAATATTGATCAGAAACCATATGTTTAGATTGATACACACATTCTTAACAAGTACCTTAACTCAGAATTTCAAAAAAATTGTTCTTCATCACCGTGTTTACCATATTTAGGCAAAATGGTTTATCGGCAGTTTTTATTGGTGGCGGAAGCTGAGTACATGTCAAAAAACACCCACTAACCCAACGTCACTGGCAACTCTCTTAAAACCATGAACCTTTGGCAGTGGTGAAAGATGGCTAGCAGTTTGTGCACCATGCCTTAGACCACTATGCTATCAGGACAGCCCCTTCATATGCCAGAGGTGTTTTATAGACCAGGAAATGAATACTTCTAAAAACGAGTGGGTACTTCTCGCCAGTCAAGTTGTGAACTACTTAAGAAAACGCACGTGCAGTTGGAGTCCATCATGGCTTGAAAACTCAAAACATCAAATGATCAAATCAGGAAACAGAGTAAACTATTTACAGAAATATTGCTTAATCCAAAAGAAATAAAATCAATCTGTTATTTTATCTAAAGAATATAGTTTGGTGATCACGGGTTCCTTTTGCATGCGCGTGCACGTTATGTGTGTGCTCTAGATTTCCATGGGTTAATATGTCTACACGAGCTGGTAGATCCCTATCGAGGGACCTGGATAGCTGTTTGCACAAGGCCCTGTGCTGTTGCAGTGATCATGCCAATGACTACTGTCCTTCCATTATGGCCGAGATGCTGATTGTTTGGAATGGCGTTACGAGTATCCTGCACAGGCTTAACGCTTTCCTGAGTAGATCCAGTGCAGTTATTCGCAGGCCCGGGCCAGGAAGCTGAGCGGCCCACGAGGAATAGTTATGACATGAAAACAGATAGAAAGTCAGCATCAGCGGGAATCCTACAAACTCTAAATTCGTTGATTAATGAAGGTAGGTCTCCGCGGTTTATCTGTAATATCTGCAGTTCATTGACCGCTGGCTATTCCGGAGTTGGCAGTATCATGTATCATGTGTGCACCAAGGTATATTAATCATATATGGTATTAGTCTGGTGGTCGTGTGGGCCAGGGTGTTGTCACTGACTGCTAGTTGTCTCGAGGCATATAAAGAATTTGTCAGTGTCTTGGAGTTAGGCAGTGGCTTTCGACGGGTACTCAGGTTTCCTCCACTATTTACAACAGGCTAGTCACGACTTAGCTGCAATATGGCGGAAAACGTGACGAAATTCAAAATTCCTTATTGAGCAAAACACGATACTATATTGTTTCGAAATTTAACTAAAATGGAAAAATATGATTTTCCAGTATATTTTCCGATTTTCAACTGGGTGATACCTATCCTGAGATAGAAATCATATTTAGAAATATTTCACAGAGAGCCTTTGTTCCAATTGCGTTCAAATATTCCTTTTAAGGTGCTTTCCATTCCGTTCGATGATTGTCAGATTATGTTGACACTTCAGATGCAACTAGGTTAAACAGTAATATTAAGTCATAACTGACTGTGGATACTGTTAACTAGGAAGATGGAATGGGAGTTGTATGGCATTTTTGTCTCTGGCGTTTAAAAAGACCAGGAAGTCGTGTATGCAAATGATCCACTTAAATTAAGTGCTTAAGTTCGAATATAGCTTTTGGCATGTGAAAGAGTGGCCGCTGACTTGAATTGTAGCGATGGTTTTCCGGAGTAACAAGATTTTCTCTGCCACTTACATCTGGTTGGTCAGGATTTAACCTGAATAAGGTAGAAAAAGGGATGATAATCAGTTTCACTTTGCAAAATTCTGACAAAACTAAGTTTCTGCTTACCTTCTCACAAGGCTCAATTCAGCAATTGAAAAATACAAATTGTGCTGTGGAAAAAAGGAAATGGCCATGATAATAAAATACGCTGGCAAGTTGCATGCAGCGTGCTAGACAAACCGGCCACAGGGCGACCCCACACCGGTAAGGTCACTGACGCGTTCATATTCCGTACAGGGATATTGCAATTCCCCTTACGGGCTAAAGGCCTTCGCAGACTCGTTGGCATGCAAACGAAAAACCACCCATTGCATAGATCTCACTCAAGCAATGGCAGTGACGCTGATTGTCTAATTACCAAATTCCAAAAACTGGGCTGAGGATAACAAATGTATCATCGGCCCTCCCCCTAACCCCCCCCCCCCCCCCACCCCCCTAGATAAATTTTGTATTCCAATAAGCATAACACGTTCTTAGTTCAATTCTGTTGCAGCGGACATCCTAGGAAACTCCTTGTCAGGCTCGACATACGCAGAGCAATTTACTTGAACTCGCGATTTACTTACCTAGGTCCATCTTAAGGTGGGTCCAGCACTTAAGTCATTATCAGATGGCCAAAATTGGTGTTTGGCATTTCTAATCTCTGATACAAGTTTGTCACAAGCTGACCAAACTAAAATTATGCAAATCCATTCCCAAGTACCAATTTGGAAGAGAAAACACTTAGCAAGCCTAATGCAGTGAAAGCACATGCAGGTTCCAACATCCACATTGTGTAAACAGGAAGCGAGGGGGGGGGGTCAGACAACATTAATTATTCCCAAACTAGTCACCATGAAAATAGGGGGGAAGATATCACCACTTCTTAGATACTTCAAAATTGTGGGTCACCTTCCATATGAGACTTTATTTGGTGGTTTCCTATTTATGTATCTGCTCTGCTCTTAATTGCTGCCATATATGCTTTGTTAATAAAAGCACATATTTCTACCCATACTTCTAACGTCGATTCAAAATCATACCCTTCAGGTGTGGCCCCTACGATGACTTCGAAAGTTTCCCTGTACCCTAGGTTATCACACAGGCCGTGTATCTTAGATACGGTTGGTTCCCTGTATACCTCAATAGCTGGGTATCTCATCAGGACATGTTCTGCATCTTCTATGGCATAAACATCACACATTTCACACCTCCTTTGGCTATTAACTGCGCTTTTTAATTTGTAATCGCCACCTTTTAGCCGACTAGCATGGCATATTGTTCTTATTATTTGTTCACATTGCCTAATAAGAACATGTTTTCGGTCTGAGATCTGCCACCAGGTGGGGTATTCGGGGAAATCAGTTTCAGTCTCAGCTAAGCCTAGAGCCTTCTGAGATCAGGCGTGGCCTTTACAGTTGGCAATCTGTACCTGCCATACCCTCTCCCAAATTAGCTTCCTCCACTGCTCTTTGTAGTTTATCAGGTCTATTAGCTGAGAGCCCAAACCTAAATCTATGCTAACGTTATAGCTGTCTAAAAGGGGACTATCAAAAGGATTTTACACTTTCTCAGTCCCGTCAAGATTGCCTAGCACGCATATAGTATTTCTTTAAGCGGGCTATCATATTTTATGACCGTCATTGTGCGAATGAATATCAGTTTCTTTGCTATTATATACAGGCTAAGTTTCAACCATCCAAGAATTTCAATATCTTTCTCCTTTAGTACACATATTTCACACCCATACGTGAGGATGGGCACAACTACACACCAGAAAGTGATATTACAAGTGGCAACGCTGATGCCTCCTCGTGTAATGCCAATACCTGTGATCATATTACACGCCTTTATCGCTTTTTCCTCTGTTCGTATTTGGGTGTCGCCATCCACGCATGTTTTAATCCCCACATGGTCGTAATACAACTTCTCTTTAACTCCATCAGACCCAAGTTTAAAGTTGCGGTACTTCTGCCCAAAGCCCTTTCTTTGCTATTCTCATGAAAGACCAAGACGGCACTCTTCTTTGCATTGAAGTTGTACCGCCAGTCACACCCATGCCTATGAATAGTTTTAAGAATCATATCCATCGTTGGGCCCGACGTAGTGTTAGCCGCCACGTCGTCGGTGTATCCCCCTGGAGAGCTCTTAGTTTTGTATATGCAGCTACAGAGTCCTGAATATTTCAGATTTACCAGTAAGGAGTTTTTAAAGAACGTGTACTTGGTTAAGGAAAGAAATCCTCCCTGATGAATCTGGTTAACCCCTCTCCTTTCAAAGCTATTTGACCGTTGCCAAGTGAGGATGGAAAATGGGCTTTTCTGACAAATTGATTTATAGCAGAAGTGGGTTGCTATTTGAAGTTTCCTCTTCCCATTGAAATAGCAGACAATGACACTTAAACCCGTGTGGTCATCACCACTAATAGAGCAACTAAACGGAGTCTGGGATTTTCACTAGGATGTCCATTTCCTGAGATAAGGGGGAAATTACCTCATTTCTATAGATAGACTGCCCCCACTTGGCTTTGAAACTGAATATCTCACAAAGGGATTTAAATAATGAAGATCTCAGACTCCGTTCACTAGGTACATGAATGAACTTGTAATCCATACAAGTTAATTGGAAGATCAGCCCTTCTGCTGTGAGCAGAAAGTGATTTAATCACGAAAAGTATATTTTTACATTTTTCTCAACAAAACACTTAAATTAAAGAAAAAATAAACGCTCAAGTTATTCTAAGAAGTATCTGAAAAGTTCTTCTTTCAGAAAATATATGATTCAATGGGTGTTTGAATCTCATGGTGCCTGTAAATGAATTTGTCTTAATATGTAGCTTAAATAGCAGGGAATTTATTTAGATTTTGATTTATTTTTTTCAAGCCTAACAAAAGTAATTTTAAAATCGCCTAACTCAGGCACTTTGCCAAGAATTTGAATGTGGAAGCCTTTTCTAGCCGAGCTGGATGTTTTGCCATCTTTTTGGTGGCGTGGTATACATGTGAGCGTGAAACTTGTAGCGCTTGGGTGTGTAGGGTATAGGCCCCAACTCAGTGCAGTTGGTATGGTGTAGAAATGGAAAGGTCTTGAGATCACCAAGAAAGATAAAACAATTTTACTTAAATGGACCTTTTTCGTGTTAGATTTTCAACGAGGAACTGACAATTATAGTTTATGCTAAGTTGAATGAATTTCTAAATGTGGGGTATATTTCAAATAGCAAGTGTTAGATGCCATTGTCACCTTGTCGAATATCGTGCCATGCCTTCAAAACTGATATTTCTGATGTTTTTGCACTATGTATGTTCCTTTAAATGGATATCCTGCTCATATTTCGTTCATGCGTCAAGGCTTTTAATGATTTCTATGTGTGTTGTTAAGTACTGGTGCATTTCTCTACAGGACAACTCCTCTTTTAAAGTATTAAAATTGAAAATATCAGTATCTAAAACAACTGAATGATATATATATAACATCATAAGTTCATAATCGTGAATTCAGAAGTACGATAATGGTGATGATCTTGATGAAAACAATAATATAAGCAAAATGATAATAGTTGATATAATGATGATAATAATAATAATAATATAATAATAATAATAATAATGATAATAATGATGATAATAATAATGATAATAATAATAAAAGTAGAAAAGAAAATAACATTAGTAATACTAACGGTACAACTTCTTCAAAGCAGATAAAGACACAGTGAAAAAGACCTTAGATGTTTTCCATTGGTTTAATGAAGTGTCAGGTCTATCCGTCAATATTGAGAAAACCCGAATGATAAAGATTGGGGCAGATAGAGCCAAGAGACTGATATGGGAAGGGCAATTCGGATTAGACTGGTCAACAACATTTGTAGCCATGGGTATTAACTTTGATGTAAACAGAATCCATGACATCACTGATATCAACATACAGCAGAAATTAGAGGCCATGAAAAACAGTACAAAACTTGGACATGTAGATCACTAACGCTCTATGGAAAGGTTGCAGTGATAAAAAGTATTGTCATATCAAAGATTACCCACCTTCTCTTGGCTCTACCATGCCCAAATCAAGCAAGCTCTGGTAAAACAATTGGAATCCTTTGTTGCAGATTTAATATGGAATGGAAAACCCCCTAGGTTTAGGAAAGACATAATAGAAGCTGAGGTTAGGGAGGGTGTAATGAAGTTACACAGTTTACTCCTATTTTCTAAATGTCTCAAAATATCATGGATGAGGACACTTGAATCAAGTACTAATATTCCTCGAGAAATTGGAATAGACAAATGTATATTCCTTGGTAGTAAATACACTGAAAAACCTTAAAAGAAAGTGACAAATCCATTTTGGAAAAACATTCTTGAATCTATTCTAAAATTGCAAACAGAAATAAAACCAAAAAACACAGAGGATCTAGTTCAGATACCACTATGGTTTGATAAAGAAATTGGTAACTAAGATTTTCATATTGGAGTAAAAAAGGGATGGTAATAATTGCTGATGTGCTATCCCAAGGAGGAGATATTTTGCAACAGAATGAAATGGAAAATATATATAATATCAAGACATACTTTCTAGAATTTGGAAGATTTAAATTTCAAATAGAAAAATATCTGTCAAAATACTCATTAACCAAAGACCAATTGAAATATTTTGAACGACCAGTTAACACCTTCTTCCATAGCATCATCAACATAGATAGAAAAGGGGCTAACAAACTGTATAAGATTTTGAATAGCAACAACGTAAGCATTTGTTATGATCTAGTAGTGAAATGAAATCATAAAACTGAACTACATTTTGGAACAGATGATATCAAGCAAGCCTTTATTATTAATCATGGAACAAATGTTAATATGTATATGAGATTCACTTTGGAAAGATTTACAAACATGGTTGAAGACAATAAGATTTAATAATCATATTCCGGATTCCATCATCTTAGGTGAACTAAGGAAAAAGTACAAACTGATTAATTTGATAATCATGGCAGTAAAACTGGTAATATGTTCAAACCAAAACAAAAGATCACGACTGATACTTGATCAAGTCAAGCGGGTACTTAAAGACCTGTTTCACATTAAGAAATATTTGGCTGAAACAAATGATAAACTCCCAATATTCTTAGGTTTATGGCATCCATTATATAACGAACTCATCAATTTATAACATGATGGTGTAAAAAGGCTCTCATATGTACCCATATATCATATATACATCAAAGACAATTGTACAACTGTATCCCTTTACCATGTGTCCAGCTGGATTTTTGTGACAATAAAAAAACATTTCAAATTTTAAAAAGTAATACTAACGATTAAGTTATTTAGTTTTTTTTCTTTTTAGAATATTTTTATTTATTCATCTTCACATCAACCACAGCCTCAATATACAGATATAATGGTGAATACATATATAAATAATATATTAGTACTGAATACAATATTCACCGTTACGAAGTAATGTATATAAAAAGACAGCTGATTAATTTACATTATTCATTATATAATAACATTACCATGTGTTGTGTAAGAAAGACCATTTCTTTTCAAATCTACATATTTTGTTTTTTTACTCTGGCTTCATAGTCCTCCTGCGAGTATAAATGATAAAATGAGCTCTGCTGTTGGTCATTAATCTTTGGCTTGTAGATACATACTTTACCAAATATTATTATTTGGTTACTAGCCTTGCTATTATTTAAATCACCTACTACAATACTGTTGTTATCTAAATCATATTCTAATTCTCTTAGTTGAGCAATCCATCTTTCTAATTCTTGCCAGAAAGATGCGCTGTAAGGACACCTACGTGTTCGTTACTATCTATATCAGTATTGCACTTATTACAGGGGGAATCCTTATTGAAAATTTTAAGTTATATAGTAATACTAATAGTAATACTATCCGAAGTGAAGATATTAGAAGAAGTATCAATTTCTGAACAGTATATTGTACCTAAGGGTGACACATGTTGAAGCCTACATGCTTTTCCTCATAGCCAGGTCAGTTGTGATTTTCTAGGCAATCAGCGAGCAGAGTGAGACACTATCTACTTCAGAAGCCCCCACACAATGTTTTTGGGCCTTTTCTCCATATCAAATTTCAACTAAACATGCTTCGATTCAAATATGCATTTTTGGTATCGAATGTCAACAGGTTTGTTTGAAATTTGCTAAGTGTATTTCGGAGGGAAGAGTTTCACCGTTTTTTTTTTAATTGGGTTCTTTCTAATTTTGACTCAAAAGTTATGGAATCTGAAAGTTGAAAAAAAACTGAACGGAATGTAAATTTGCAAAACTGATAATCTTCCCATCATAATGATCTTTCCTCCACTATGCATTTTTTTCAGTCTTTTGCACCAACATATGCTACACCCTGTAATGAGGGTACTTTTGTGATGTTTAATGTATTCCTCTTCAGAAGACATTTAGGCAATATATACTTTGTAAAGTTTGTATAGACTAAATTATCAGATACAAGCAGGGCAGAGGAAAACTGAGTCAGAGTAATTAACCCCACAAACTACTGTAAGCTGAAGAGATAGGATAGCTGCACTCATGGAATACTAGTGGCTAGGATAAATTGGCCCAGGGAAATTTTACCAGCAAATAAACACGTGAATGTTCACTGGCCACCCATCTCGCCCTCTTGACCTTCTGTCACGAATAATGCCGGGTAGCCCTCGATACCTATGATACTTAATTTAGGTCAGCTTCAACCCAGAGTCTGCGTGAAACACACACACCGTCTGGTCCAAAATGGGTTGGACCGTCAGAAGTATTGATCTATCTTTCAATCGGGTGTATTTACATTTCTATGGCTACTCAAACAGTTACTAAGTATACGTATTTTATCAAAAATTGAGACGTTGTCACAATTCAGTATATGCAATGAAAGCCATTGAACATGTATATAATATTCCCACACCAATTCACAAGGCTGGTAGGGCATATAGTGTTTCATTATATAATGCTTCTGTACGGCCTAGGTGGCTGCTTTCACATTGTAGATTTACCCCTTCGAGCAGGTTAAATTATGGCAGAGCCTAAAAATCACCATTTAATTTCTAAACTGCGTGTCTTAACGGAACATTAATATTCTAAAATAATGATTGTGCAAGTAAACTGTGGACCTTACCAAACACATGAATGAACAAATGGTACAATCCAGTTTTCGAATACAGAATGAATAGTGAAATTTAGCCCACAAACCATACATCACATTAAAAAACTCCCTTATTGCTAAGTTAATCATTATTAGGGAACTATGACATGCAGCCTATACAATGATTTAAGTGCCGTAGTCTTCTGATACCTCCATTTTAGATTCATATTGAACTTTCAAAAATGACAGATTATAGGATCGGTTTCCAGCTTAACGTGTTAATACAATAAGGTGTTTGCGATCAGATTCGATGTAGTTTTGACCCAAGGTGGCTCACGGATAAGATTATTTATAGCACCAAGGGGCCTAGAAGAGTGGCAGTTCTTGTCTATATTATGGCTTCAGTTGATTATGTAAGAACCATTCGCCACCAATCTAGACAGCATTGGAAAGGCCTTTGCGATAAACCTTTCAGGCTATTCGGATTGATACCTTGTTTACCAAATTAGGGAGGTACGTGTCTTGGGTATGATATGCACATAGAGATTTTCTAATGTACACATACTAAATTCAGAGTGGATCAGTATTATTAACGGCATTAAATGTGTCGTGGTCTCAACCAATGAAGATATTTTTTTTCGAATACGTCTTTTATCGATTAACTATAATTAATTGAAATCAATGATTCTTGGAAATGGTCTAACATCCACTAACTTCTGACACTATCAATTGCACACGAACTATGAACTTGATGAAATACCGTTGATGAAATACCGTCTGCTCTATATATCACCTCTTGAAAATGCAGGTACTTTTACGATAAGGAGGAGCGAAGTGAAATAAGGGAAATTGAGAGTGTCATGTTTTTCTATTTGAGATGGAAATAGTGAAGAAACGAAAAGAAAGGACTTGCTGAAGACATGCTGGACTGTGCATGCCCAGCCTCCAGCATAGGTTTACACAGGCGAGGGGGATGGGCTTGGATGTGATGACTTGTTAATAAAAGCAGAAAGGACAGCCTTAACATGAACAATTGCAGCACTATTTCCCTGCTTGCAAATATGCCAACTGTAAAATAAACCGTGAACCTCGGGTGATAACTACGGAGATAAATGAGCTACGAAATGCCGAGAGATATGTGAGGATGGACTCTAGCCTAGTGGGCGAGGGAAATTCCATAGTTCATGTCCAAGGGACGAGATTGTTACAAACCTTACCAAACAGACATATCATTTTCCTCTGCTTTGAAGGAGACACAGGTCGTGTCGTAGCAGTGGTCAGAGTTAATCCTGAGAGCTGATGGGCGTGGGGTACATAGTTCAATCCCATGTCAAGGCGAATAGGGGTTAGAATCCTCTATAGACTGGGGCAGTAATAAAAAACCTTCATTTCTTATGTTCATTCCTCGGTCACACGATACAGAGAGATTACTTTGAAGAGTTCCATATACATTTCATATTTTCGCTCTTGCTATTTGTGTTGTCTGCTTATATAAAAAGATCTACTAACATGTCAAACCACCCCTGAAAAGGGTAGCAAACCTTTTTAATAATACGTCTGGATGATAAAACGCTCCTTTTATAATTTTCTATTCATAGCCTCACGGTGCGACGACATTGCTTGTTGGGTATCAAAAGATGTTTCATATTTCATAGAAATATTCAGGTGTAGGTTTATAGTATAAATGCAAATGTGTTTTTCCCTAATATGAACATAGTATGATCATATACATATATAGTGTTGTGGTTAACAGCCAACTTATATTTTCCTGCGCGTCGTGCATTATAAGTGATACGATTTGTCCAATTGGTTTTGCTGAAATTACGGAAGAGTGGAGTTGCATTTCTCGGTGTGTCTCAGCAGCGCTTCCTAACCACTCTCTTAATGCGTGGCCATGGCGTGTCCTCGTTAATAAGCTTGCAGTAAGAAGCTCGTCTATTTTCAGATCCATAATGATAATAGCAGAGCTACCTGCTGAAAACATGTTAGAGTGACAACCAGTTTATATAGCTTTTAGCGTTCCTGCTGTGGTAATACTTTTTACAACGAAAAAAGGATGAAATTAAATAAGATACTGAAAAAAGTCAGGCTCTATTTTCTTTAATGGTAAGATAATATCAGCCATATTTTTCTTATTGCTTTTTAATATTTGTACTCTGCAAATTTCATTTGCAATGGAAAAAAGAATAAAAACGACAAAAATGTAGCAAAACATTTCAATCATAAAGGCTGTGATAACAAAACGTTACCTTGAACAAAGTTTTTTTAAATTTGGAATAATGTATTGCTACAATAGGTCATATGGACTAGAAAGGTACAGGAGACATGGAAGTACATCATATTGAGCGTATTGTCAAAAAAACACCATAACAAGTAGAACCATAGGTATAAAAAGCAATCAATCAAATGTCAACATTTTTACCTTCATTCCTCTTTTTGTAAATCTGGATGTAAGAATAGGATTATTTGCAGGAGATCAGCAGTTGTAATTTTATATCAATAATTTCATTAGATAGTAGGTGCCAAGTACCTAATTAGAATGACATTCTACCATTGGTTTCGGTTTGGTATATGAGCATTTTTGTAGCCAGTAAGATGATGTTCATAACTTTGTATTTCTTCCTAGTATCACCCAAATAACGGATCTTATTTAAAGTTTAAGTCAATATTGATTATTGAAAATTCGATTTTCGTGGACTGAATACCAACCATAGTATAACAACTGAGGCGACACCACTTTTCCAAAATGGATTTTCAATCTTTTCCAATAGACGTTTTGCAGAGGAATCACCGAGGAAAAACATTTATCTATACCAATTATTTTTGGAATGCTTGTCCAGTTACCATTACTAGAATCTAATCTTAGCATCCAAGATATTGTCTGAGTTTTTTAACTCAAAGTTAAAATTGTATTGATTCTATTCCTTTTAAGGTGACAAAAGATATTACATGAACCGGCTATTTCTTAAACAGTCCTACATTGGGATTGACCTTTACAACAAACACCATGCTCAGCAAATGCGTCCACATATTTTTTTGTGAGTGTGTCCATTAGTCGCCAAGACCACGAGGAGGAAGAAGTCAGATGCGCTTCTCTCCAGAAAAAAACTACTGAGAATGACTTGAATAACATAAAGGCAACGTGACCTACTACATTGTTAATCCCTCTTATCAAATTGTTGGAAGTGAATAACAGAACTTTCTACTACAAGCACGTATTAATTTACTGGGATAAGGTACACTCAATGATAATGGCTGTAGTGGATCACCAATAAATATCTCCAGAGACCATTAGAACTGCATCTAAAGATAAAATAATGTAATATATGTAGAGGCGTAGAACTATAGTCAGTGTGATGTATACAGTTGAAACAATTATCTATAAAATACACAGACTTAATAAATGAATAAACCACACCAAGCATGACAGATGTGATCGAATGAAATGTTTATGTAAGAAACTATGATGGTAAAAATAGATGGCTGATTGAAAAAGAGACGTGTACTGTGTACATATATTGTATTTATGTATTAACTCACATTAAACCTTCTGAGGCTAGTCACGAATTAGCCACATTTGGCATAAATGTGACGAAAAGCAAAATTCCAAATCCTAAACCTTCTGAGGACAAATAATATACACATATGGGACTTTGGTGAGTGCAATATCGTATTAAGGTGGTTAGGTGACCATGATCTAACCAATCACAGCGGAGAATAATCTGTAGGCATATAATAATATTAATGATTGTGATGTCGTTTGTGTTTGGATTTGAATTTTCATTTTCTACATTCTGCTTTTTGGAGGCTAATTAGCCTTTAACCAGCTATGAAGGGTGGAGTTAACCTGTGTACCGAGAGAATACCATCGCCTAATCCTATCAAAGCCACACTTGTAGGTACCCAGGGGAGTTCAATCAATCCGCATTGCAATTCAAAATGCTGATTTTCTTCAGGTTTTATATTTTTGCTTAAATCAATTAGATATATAACCTCTCTCCTGAATCTTCCCCTTACACAGAACGAAAACATCAACATGACCCCCACTACCTAGTTTAATTCACGGCAGTAATGCAGTAATAGATATAACCAAAGGGTGGAATCTGTGTCATTTCCGGAGTAACCTTCTGCATTTCCTCATAATTCTTTGGGAAAACATCTATGCCTTTGCTCGCTACATCTTTAGATGACATTGCAACATAAACCTATTTTCCAATAGCTAAGCAAGCCAGCGTTTTTAAATCGTTTTGGAGCGTCAACGAGAGGAACATGAACCTCGTATACCTACAGCTGATCGCGTACTCCTTGCATTCCTGTATCTGTCTATAGAAAAAAACATCCATTGTAAGGCTGAATTAACGTTAATAATATATAATATTTAATTACTGGTATGATAAATGTCACAATTAACGCAAAATTTACTTTGAGCTCACGAACACAATTAGTCGGTAAGATTGCTGATCAAACAATGCATTCTCATGAGCCATAGTTTATAATTAGTTTTCCAATTTTCTCACATTTTCATGGACACTATTAGTGTCTAAAGAGGCAGGTTAATGAAAAAGGCCCTTTAATCAAATTTGAGTATTGTTAATTTGGTTATTTGTAAATTAGAGAAACATAGTCCAGGAGGTCAAGTACTTGTTTACGTGTGTGGGGTAATGCTGAACACAATGGCAAACGGTCGCTTAAGTGTGCATGGTACATGTAGCTTAAAAGAACTATGTTATGAAAATTATTAATGAAGCGAAAGTGGCAATAACAGTACGGCGACCAAGACAAAAATCCGTGCACTTTTAAGGTGATGGGTACCATTGCAAGCTAGATAAAAGGCCCGTCCAATAACATACTTCATTGTAGCATAATCAGAGAA
This sequence comes from Maea johnstoni, assembly GCA_963942565.1. NCBI lineage: Eukaryota > Metazoa > Annelida > Polychaeta > Spionida > Magelonidae > Maea > Maea johnstoni. Next base: position 522,966 of record OZ012687.1, on the reverse strand, counting down.
CAAAGAGTATCTCCTGGTTCCTGAGTGTTGTCAGGTAGATAATATCATAGCCAACAGTTCTTAGTCAACCCATATTCTATTTCTTTTCAATATTTACAACTTTTCACTCAAATGACATATTCTCATTACTTACGCAAGTGATGGTCACTACAGGTTCACAGATACCTTAGGGATGTCATTGACTATGCCCAATAAAGAGTGTTTTTTTTATTCTTTACTGCTAAAGATTTTTACGGGCCATAATATTTGAATTTTTTTAGTGAGATATCTTGTGTGTAGAGCCTATAACCCAGTGGTGGTTGAGCAAGGACTGGCCTTGTTGATCCCATGTGGGCTAGGAACAAAAGACAGTTGTACAAAGACACACCTCAGTGGTCGAGCGTCACAGTCAAAACAATGCCGAATGTCCGGCATGCTATAAATAGTTGAAAATCATTCTGTCTGTGCACTTGGGGTCAAAATTTCTCACTAGAAAATTATGGCCTGTAAAAATCTTCAGGAGTAAAAAAACAAAAAAATATTTCTTGTTGGGCATAGTCAATGATATCCCTAAAGTAACTCTGAATCTGCAGTAACCATCACCTGCGTAGGTATAAGATTATGTCATTTGAAAGAAAAGTTGTAAATTTTGAAATAAAACAGAATATGGATTGAAGAATGACAGTTGGCGATGATATTCTCTACCTGATAACACCCAGGAAGCTTGAGATACACTTAGTTAAAGGATTATGTTGCTTTGCGGTGTGTTTTGGGATTGGGCTTTTAACTGGCTTGCAATGGTACTCATCACTTTAAAAGTATACTTTCATATATAAAGTGATCAGTTCTGGATATTGATCTACCGCAGTGGACTTCGGATCCACATATTTTTGGGACATGTTATCAAAAGACTAATTATGCAAAAATTGTAATGATAGCTTTAAAATACATGAATCGTTTCTAAGGAGTGATGAATGAGAAGACAAATAAGACTAACTACACCCTATGTGAATTTGAAATGATAGCTTTAAAAACCATGAATCGTTTCTGAGAGGTGGTGAATAACAACAATAAAAAGTAGGACTAACTACAGTGAATAGGACTAACTTCAGTGTATGAGGTTGCTCTGACGACCGTGTGGTCTAAGGCGCCGCCACTGACTGCACGCTGTCTCTCACCACTGCCTGGTACTCCGGTTTCCTCCACTACTTACAACTAGCTAGTCACGAATTAGCCACACTTGGCATAAATGTGACGAAAAACGAAATTCCAAATTGGGCCAGTTAGAGTAACCAGTGCTTGCCTGAATTTACTGAAAGTCTAATTTGGTAACATCAAATATATAAAAGGGGTTTCAGGTACTCATAAAGGTTGTATATTTTGGGTGTATTTTGAACCAACATCTCCCATTATATGTGTATTTTCTTACAAAATCTTCTAAAATTTGTATTATTAAGCCTGAACTAATGAAAATTGAAATAAGTAAGAATGTACACTTTACACGGATTCTGCAAAGACCTGCTATCAAGAATTGTCTGTGGTAAAAACACTGTTATTACATCATTGGACAGTTTGCTCTGCTGATGATAGTAATTCTATCCGGAAATTGCATAATAAAGTGTCCAGTGTAATACAAGCCTACTGTCAGCTCTTAGATGAGCCACAACACGAATTCTTACAGTATTCCCGTGAAACATGGTTTGGGTCATTCCAATAAACAGAAAATCACAATCGATTTAACACAGGAGGAAGTGACTGTCCCACATACACTAAATGTCATCTGGTCTCAGTACTGGGTAGCCCAGACACAAGTACACTACCCTCAACCTACGTCATATAGCATACATAATCTAACTGGGTGGAAATGTCTCAAATTACTTTGTATTGTATTTTATTTCATCATCAGCTCCACTCTGAATCTCACTACTGATTGTTCAATTTGTTTGTTGTACTGGACTTTATCAGGAAGCTAACAATGGTTTTCATGATTAGGAGCCCGGCATTAATCCAGTATTGGTATCCTAACAATGCGTATTACAACGTTCATTGTTATGAGCCAACTATTTCCCATGAATAATACTTAGAACGTCTTGTGCTTTTCGTAATTCAAATTTATGTTGGGGGTTGGGAGGGATGGCTGATGACAAATTCGTTATCCGTGTTACGAAACTGGTTTACGGCCGATATATGCGTTCAGCCAGCGATATCGCACTCAGACTGATGGCCGTGTTCAACATCGCTGGCTTCTCGCAGACATCTTGTCATATACCTTTTTTACAACAAGGATAACTAATACTATTGAACTCTATTGGCTGACCTAAAAAATTGTACAGATACTGAACACAAAAAAGTGCATTTGAGGTGAGGTACTTTAATACATAACGGTAAAGGACAAAACGAAAGAAAGGAGAGTATTAATGGTAGAAAGCAATAATTCACATTGGCAAAATTAGATGAATAAACGCAGTACATGCACATATACCAAAAAACTACAACTTGATTGAACGAATACATACGATTGAATGAACTGAATGAATACATATGATTGTTACTACCATTAGGTACATATTGCCAGAAAGTTAACTACACACTCCGTGTAAACTTATATTCAAAGGCTATTACACAAAAATACTATAACCGATAATCTTTAACTATTTGATACTTCAATATAACTTTCTAAATCCAGTGGTCTGTTTTACGAAAGTCAGACTATCACTTAGTCAGGTAACCTTAGAGTATATCGCCCTATTAAAGTTTGTTTTCAAAAGTTATAATGGTATATTCTAGCTTATTTTATGTCTAGTCTTGATAATTGTAGATTCTGAAAGGATGTATTAGGAAATAAACATAATAGGTGATTTTGGGTCAAATACCCTAAGATATGACTTTAAATGGACCTCTAGTTTTTTCATGAAAATGCCCCCAAATTGTCACTCCTTTTTATCATATCATTTTATCATATAAATTGTAGTAAGTCTTGATTGCGATGTTATTCATCAATTCTCTGAAAACAATTTGGCATGTATATCTACATGAAGATATCTTATAGCATACATGTAGATATTATTACAATTTTCACCCATTTTGCATTGTTTTAAATTAATTTGCCCTTAAAATATGTTAGAAATGAATTATTATGGTTCCCTATCCAGAATTGATCAGTATATATGGAAGTGTATTTCTGCCCAGTTTCCCGCTTTTAAGAAAATGTGCACGATATGGCCGAAAATGCTGCCTTAGCCACCAAACTAAAACTAGCAACTGCCACATGGGACAAGCTAAAACACAAAGCACAGCAAGCACCAACAATCACAACAACTAAAAAACAACAACATGATAAGTTTCCACTGCAGATTAAGTACGTTCCACTCCACCATTTGCGCACAATGATTTAATACTGCTTACCTATTTCATAGTCAGGGAGCCTTATTGCTGTATCGCACCATTGACGTCACAAAACCTGGATTCAATTCTTATTTATGGTCATTCTTATAATGTATCAAGTTCGCTATGAACTCACAATAAATGTCTGGGAAACCCCTTTGTAAACTCGTTTTGCCTTAGTGTCTGACGTTAGACACTTTATCTATGTCATATTCTGACGTCACATCGTTTTACTGGTGTATATCTTGCGATGGGATGTTCACCATTTTCTTTCAACAGGCCTTTGATATGATTTATCATTGATGTTTTTCTAAAACAGAGTGAAATGGCAAATTCAAATTTTCTGAAAAACTAGACGATCCAACAGTTGGTTTTAATAATTAATGAATATATTGCTTTTTGAATTTCAATGACACCAAGACGTTCCTCATAAATCTGTTTTATTATTTATTTACGATATTACTTGTGTGCTTTGCTAACAACCTATGTTTCCTTTACTGGAGACCAAAATAAAGACATCTGCATTGCAAAGCATTAAAGGACAATTACACCTTCAGGCTAATGTATGCTGAGAACTTACTTTAGTATGTATACTTTACAGTCCCTGTTCACCTGAATACTGTTTGGCTTCCTCACCTCTGAAATTGCACTTAATTGCCACCCCCAAACCAGCCATTAAGCTCAAGACCATGGGAGCCATTGTATCCCACAATGCACTGCTACTCTACATCTGACAGGCAGTCCAGGCCAGAATAGTTGCACTTCCTGTATGTACAACACCCAGCATCACACATGAAACCATGACAACAATGTTGTGAAAATGGTGATTTGTGCTGTTTATTGGATGCTACAACAGATCTGACAGGGGAAAAGGAAAGGGAATTTCCTTTTTCCCCATTTCAAAACCAAAGATTAACCAAGTAAAGAAGGATTTAGTAGCAAGATGGCTATTCAACATTGGGACAGAATGGACAATGAAAAACTAATCATTTAAGTGGAGCCCAAAGTGTTTGTCATGAACACTTTGAGGAATCTTGTTTTGAGGCTGAACTACAAACAAAACTTGGATTTAGGAGGTTTAAACACACGAAACCTTGAGCAGTGCCTACAATATTCAATTTTGATCCCACACAGAGCCATGTTCAACAAGAGAGAAAAGAAAGGGTCCAGAAGTGCTCAAAAAAGGAGGCAATATCTGTTATATCAAATTGTTGGAAGACAATTTCTCTTTAAAGTCTACAATAAAATGGCTAAGAAAGGGAGAAATATAAAAGTACACTTAACATTTGTTATGGATAAGTTTGCTTCTGCCAAACCCCTTAATTTGCTGATTATTTATTCTATACCCTCAACACCAGAGTCATATAACTCATCATTTTGATTGTTTGTATGACAGCTGGGAAAGGTTTGTATCAAATGACTTCCCTTAAATCCTAAAACTAGACTTGCAAAACTATCAGGGAAAGTGTTCCTTAGATTGACAGTACTAGCCAGGCCAATTGCATTACATGACTGATTGATTAGTAGTTCCCCAGATTCACTTCCTGCAATGGTGATAGCAATCAACAAAATTGTGTTGAGATGGCTGTTTCCTGAGCACCTGAAGTCCCCAGGGTGTTTTCAACTCTGGGAAGTGCTTGCAATTGTTGTTATCTACCCAACTTACCATTTCCTGCCTTTTAACAACTACAATGTAAATCAGTACAAACAAACAATAATTTACAATCAGTGTACTATCTGAATGTGGTCTAGAGCGATGGGAAGGGTAAGTATTTTACTCTTACATCTTAAACTTACAGAATCTAGTGTGTCCTTGTAAACTCAATAAATATGTCATATGATCTTTGTCAAATTCCTACTACTAGAAGAAACAGAACACAATGTATTTGGGCACACTCCTAGCCTTGTATATGCAGATGCTGGCTACTGCAAAGGTTGTGCAACTATTCTGTCATGAGCTAGTTTCAAAATGGCCGCCCCCAGATACATGGCAAAACATGACTTAAAACAGCAATAAACTTTTAATGTGGAGGTGGGTGGTTGTGGGGTCTTGGATATGAGTAGAGTATACCGTAAGACACTATTTGGGCCCATGTTTTATTCATGGTGGAATTGTCCTTTAACATGAGTTTCCTCCACTGATCAGCCTTATAGCTATCCGTGTTATCAGCCGCAACGTGAATCTAGATGCTGGTTGTTTAAATCGTCTGTTGTACTGAACTGTATTGGGATCTTGATCATGTTTTTTCCAAACTGTAATATCATTAGTGAGAAAATATTTATCCTGTAACGCTAGTACCATGGTAACGAATGTTTTCAGGCGAGAGCACAGATGGGAGAATGTTTGAAGGAAAAATCTTATTTAGAAAACTAAAAACAACTTTATTTCAAGTAATTGTAAAATCATTCGTTATACATTTTAACAACAGTATCATCGATCCAGATGACATTTTCATGGTGAAATCTTATGCACGAATATCTTACGAGGCTGCCAGACACCTACTCATATATTCTACCATGAGGCTCATTTGGGGTGTGGTGCCTCACAGGCGGAGAAAGGATTTTGTCAAAGACGCTTATCTAGACCTGTGGCAGTATGTCTAGGGTAGGTAGCGTAAGCGTAGGAATTCTGTTCATTTCCGCTCACCTGTGACGTAAATGTCTCTCTCGGTGATCTTGTACATTCCAGTAAGGAGCTTAGATATTCCCGCAGTAACAGACCTTTCAGCATAACAGCTCAGAACACAATTACGAAACATTTGCATCTAGGCAGGATGCTCTTAACTTCATTGCAAATAATCAGCAGCGATATGGTTTGTGTGCATATTGCAAGGGTAAATATAGATTAACCTCGAAGAGTCTCGGGCGATTATAAGAATCAAGTTGCATGCACACAGAACTGTGTAGACCAAGGCAAATGCCTTATTAGATCTTACCTGGAACAATATGACTGATCGAAAGTAGAAAGGTCTAGTAAGTGAATGAACATGACTAAATTGAAAGATATTTACGCACACATACGCCCACACACATATACCACCCCTACATACCTACCTACATACGAGCGCGTGCGTGTGTGTGTGTCTTAATTTGTGTGTGTGTATCACCATTCATGAATGCATTGTAATACAATGCATGCATGATTTATTTAGGAGACATTGTCACCATGCATCTCGCTGTCTCGGGCCTGCACGACAGTTGCACGTGACTTTGGGTTAGACAGTGTTTTTTCTCGGATAATTCCGTTTCCGTCACCACTTAAAACTCTCTTGTGACGGCTTTGTCTGAATATGGCAGAAGATGTGATGATAAACAAAATTACAGATGAAATTCCACCATGCACCTCTGCTAGTCCAGCAGATTTATGACATTTTGGGCTGAATTGTGCACTTTGTATTAAAAGCATGAAATTTGGTATGTTGGTACAACTCACCAAGGGGAACATTTTCAGATATGGAGGCGTCGCGGCCGCGCCCCCTGGTGGCAGGTGGCGCCGCCTTTTGGTCAGCTGCTAGGTCAACCTAACCTTACCTAATATAAATGGCCATATATCTGCCAAGCAAAGAGATATTTAGTACTGTATGAACCAGGAAGAGGAGTATTATTGAGTTTCATCAACTTTCAGTCCTCAAGGGTTAATAAAGGTGGCGCCACCCTTAAAATGGGTACTTTTGGCCTGACTTGAGTACTATTTCGTACATTTCATACTATTAAGTACAAATAACCTGTGTTTATCGCAGGAATACATTCAAACCATAACACAGTGTTCATTGATCACATCTTGCCATGAAAAATATTTTAAAATATGGAGGCATTGCAGCCATGGCCCTTGTAGTAGGTGGCACCACCTGCAGTTGAGATACTCGGCCAGCTGAACCTTGCCTAATACTAAGGGTCATTTGTTTGCCAAACAATGATATATCTTATCCTGTATGAACCAGAAAGAAGAATATTAAGGAGTTTCATTGAATTTATGTTTTTTAGGATTAGATATAAGTGGCGCCACCATTAAAATATATATTTTTGGAATAACAGACATTGTATTTTGGATAACATATAGTTAAAGTAGAAATATATCCAAATTGGAAAACATTATTTACTGATTCACCTTATCATGGTAGACATTTTTAAATATTGGGGAATCGCAGCCATTGCCCACTGGTGGCAAGTGCTTCCATATATTGGTAGACTGCTAAGTCACCTATTATTGGCTGTTGTGAAAGGCTATGTGTAACCAGAAAATGAGATTTTGCAATTCTATGAAATCCAGGGGGACAAATATATGGAGGCATCACAAAGGTGTTCTATGTTAGCCTGCACCACCTACTACTTCTGCCAGTAGACAAGTCTGATTTGGTGCTGTAACCCGCATTGGTGCCATAACTAATGTGTGTCCTGAGAAGCACACTGGACGGACAATCATTTAAATTTCAGCTCCAAAGGATGTAAATCTGAACAAGGAAATGATTGATATATGTATTAAACTATAATTACTAATCTTTAATGTGTCTTGAATAACGTATTATACTTTTGAAGCAGAGTACCATTGCAAAGACAGCTAAGTACTTTAGATAAAAGAACCTACTGTTGTAAGCACAACCTAAAATGGCTCTTGTTGTTTAAGTGGAATCTTTTGGGTTGTTTGCAGGTTAATGAGCTGGCTCTTGGTAATAATAATAACAGGTAATTAAGAAATGCCAGAAGGGGTCTTGGCAGCAATAACCATGGCCTATCTTGCAGGAGTAGCCACAACTGCCTCAACTCATAACTGTGGATAGCAGAATATTGATTGAAAAGTGTTCTCAAGAAGCTTGGAGAAACCAAAATATATTCTGTGACATCTGAGCTCCCAAAGTTGGCCTGAGACCATAGACTGTGACAGTTAAATTAAAGAAGATATTCATAAATGGGTCTTAATGGTGGTATTTTCACTAAGCATGATATACTATTGTGCCATGTAAGTGATACTTTGTAAACACACCTCAGATGGCAGACAGAGGGTAGAACTCTGGTAAATTGGAAATCTACTGGCTATATAAATATTTACAATGGGACTGTCCCAGATAGGATAATTCTTTTTCGCACTGTTAATTCAGTAGTCCCTGTAACAGATTAGGACTTATTGCTATGATAAAGAACCCCAGGACCACAAAGTTTTTTATACTTTATTAATTACTAGATGGTTTTTCATTTGCAACGGTACTATGATACTATCATAATGCTGCTCCTTTGTAAAGCCACCAGGCCAATCCTGCTATTGAGGAGAGAGGCGCACGCTGAGATAACATGCTTAAGAGAAGCCCAGAGCCTGCCAAGGGAAATTTGGGAAAGTCACCAAGGCTTCCAAGTTTTCTGTTGCTTACAATGCGAGTCCAAGAACCTGATTTTGTCTGGTGAACAAATTGAAACTCTCTACCTACCTGAGGAGGCACTAGTTTCCAGTCATTAGTTAGTCTGTCTGGGTCATGGGTGGAAAAGGGATCTATATAAGTATGGATATGGTGAAATTCATTGAAACCTTGTCCTGCTGAATTGCTGGTTGTAGCCTACCCTGCCAACTGCATTGTTTTTGGTCCATGGGACAAAATTCACCATCTGGGACCTAATTTTGAGTAGTTACCTCCAACTTGCCATATGTCAAAATATAGATCTAGGGGGTGGGGTCATCTTCAAAAGGGAGCTGTTTTGGGTCATGTACTGGCTCTGTGGGGAGTCCTAAGACCTTACTCAGCCAAATGGTCATTAACATGTCAGCAAGTGCGGACAGACATTTCCTGGCTATGCAGAGCAGGTTAGTTAGTGTCACCCAGATATTTATGGGTTCAGCAGGATCTTTGTATTTGGTTCAAATTTGAGTGAGCCCAGTATTGATCTTCTTCACACCTAAATGTGGAGGACATAAAAGGTGCAAAGGTATTGGGTTCTTGTAAAAACAAATACTACCAAGGTGATTAGTTATTGTTGGCGTTGTAACCTTAATACTGCATATGTGAACAGATATGATCTTTTATATTAGGCAACAGTCAATGAGTAAGCTGTTTTGAATGATGATGCTATATTACCCTAAACACACCTGCCACCAGGGAACATACCTTTAATGCATTTCTATCTAGAAACATTTGCCTTGGCAAGATGTATCAGTATCAATTAGGCTTGTTTCATTTCATGATATGAATATAGAAATGCTATAAAAAGAATTAGCAAGATGTTACCCTTGCTTGGCAAAAGTGCACTTTTGAATGGTGGCGCCACCTACACATAACCCTCAATAATGTATATTCAATTAAACGTATGTATATTCTACTTCCGTGTTCATACAGAATTACAATATCTCACTGTCTAGCAGATTATGGCCCCTTTCTACAAGGCAAGATTAGGTTATCCTAGCAGCTTGCCAATAACTGGGGCAAACTGCCACCAAGGGGCATGACTAATGACCCTGTATCTAACATTAATCATAAATGTTAGCCACGGCAACATAAATTCATAAAAAAAACTTAGTAGTAGTCTACTTGAATTAAAACATCATTGATTGGAAAGCAAATGACCTTTGTATATAGCAAAGCTCAGCTGGCCTAGTAGCTTACCTATAGGTGGCGCCACCTACCACAAGGGACTTATTTATTATGCCTCCATGAAAATGTTTTGCAGGGCATGATGTAGTCAGTGAGCATTATGTTATGGTTTGAGTGTATTCCTCCTTTAAATATATGTAAATGATCGAAATAGTACACTGGTTAGGCCATAAGTACCTATCTTAAGGGTGGCGCCACCTATATCTAACCCCTAACAGCTGTAATTCAATGAAACTCAATTCTAATATACACCCTGGTTCCTGCAGGACTAAAAATCTCTTTGTCTAGCAGACAAATGACCCTTTATATTAGGTAAGGTTCGGTTGACCTAGCAGCTGACCAATAGGTGGCGCCATCTGCCACCAGGGGGCGCGGCCGCGACGCCTCCATATCTGAAAATGTTCCCCTTGGTGAGTTGTACCAACATACCAAATTTCATGCTTTTAATACAAAGTGCACAATTTTTCTCAAATCTGCTGGAATATGCATCAAGATCGACGTCTTGAACACAAAGATTGTGGCACCCTAGAGTCTAGAAACCTCATTACATATCTTGTCTTCGCTACGCCATGTGCTATAGATCAATGGAAATGCCACCTATTTCCGTGACTGTTACGTGGTAAGCTTAACGGTAGGTTACTAGGTGACCCTACGGCATGTCAAAGTTGACTTATTTCTCACTGCGAAAGTGCGTAAAGATTCTAAATGAATGTAGGCAAACCTTGTCATTCCCACTAAGAGTTGTTATAAATCAGCAGCCCTTCCGTTGATAAGGAAAGGCAGAAAGCCGATATTGCTTTCGGAGACCACCAACAAAGCGTGATCTATCCCCTCGCCAGTAGGGCCCAACCTTGATGGCCGAGTAGTCTAAGACACCGCCACTGACTGCTCGCTGTCTCTCACCGCCACTGGCCAACCCTGATGGCCGAGTGGTCTAAGACACCGCCACTGACTGCTCGCTGTCTCTCACCACTGAGGGTCAACCCTAATGGCCGAGTGGTCTAAGGCACCGCCATTGACTGCTCGCTGTCTCTCACCACTGAGGGCGAACCCTGATGGCCGAGTGGTCTAAGACACCGCAACTGACTGCTCGCTGTCTCTCACCACTGAGGGCCAACCCTGATGGCCGAGAGGTCTAAGTCACCGCCACTGACTACTCGCTGTCTCTCACCACTGAGGGCCCACCCTGATGGCCGAGTGGTCTAAGTCACCGCCATTGACTGCTCGCTGTCTCTCACCACTGAGGGCCCACCCTGATGGCCGAGTGGTCTAAGGCATTGCCACTGACTACTCGCTGTCTCTCACCACTGAGGGCCCACCCTGATGGCCGAGGGGGTCTAAGACACTGCCACTGACTGCTCGCTGTCTCTCACCACTGAGGGCCCACCCTGATGGCCGAGTGGTCTAAGACACCGCCACTGACTGCTCGCTGTCTCTCACCACTGAGGGCGCACCCTGATGGCCGAGTGGTCTAAGACACCGCCACTGACTGCTCGCTGTCTCTCACTACTGAGGGCCAACCCTGATGGCCGAGTGGTCTAAGGCACCGCCATTGACTGCTCGCTGTCTCTCACCACTGAGGGCCAACCCTGATGGCCGAGTGGTCTAAGACACCGCAACTGACTGCTCGCTGTCTCTCACCACTGAGGGCCAACCCTGATGGCCGAGAAGTCTAAGTCACCGCCACTGACTACTCGCTGTCTCTCACCACTGAGGGCCCACCCTGATGGCTGAGTGGTCTAAGTCACCGCCACTGACTACTCGCTGTCTCTCACCACTGAGGGCCAACCCTGATGGCCGAGAAGTCTAAGTTACCGCCACTGACTACTCGCTGTCTCTCACCACTGAGGGCCCACCCTGATGGCCGAGTGGTCTAAGTCACCGCCATCGACTGCTCGCTGTCTCTCACCACTGAGGGCCCACCCTGATGGCCGAGTGGTCTAAGGCATTGCCACTGACTACTCGCTGTCTCTCACCACTGAGGGCCCACCCTGATGGCCGAGGGGTCTAAGACTCCGCCAATGACTGCTCGCTGCCTCTCACCACTATGGGCCTACCCTGATGGCCGAGTTGTCTAAGGCACTGACTGCTCTCTCTCTCTCTCTCTCTCTCTCTCTCTCTCTCTCTCTCTCTCTCTCTCTCTCTCTCTCTCTCTCTCTCTCTCTCTCTCTCACCACCGAGGGCCTGCCCTGATGGCCGAGTGGTATTAGGCACTGCCACTGACTGCTCGCTCTCTTTCTCAATTGAGGCCCTGTCCTGATGGCTGAATGGTCTAAGGCATTGCCACTGACTGCCCGCTGTCTCTCACCACTGAGGGCCAACCCTGATGGCCGACTGGCCTAAGGCACTGCCACTGACTGCTAGCTGTCTCTCACCGCAGAGGGCCTGCCCTAATGGCCGAGTGGTCTAAGGCGTTACCAGTGACTGCTCGCTCTCTCTCACCACTGAGGGCCTGCTATGATGGCCAAGTTGTCTAAGGCGTTACCATTGACTGCTAGCTGTCTCTCACCGCTGAGGGCCTGCCCTAATGGCCGAGTGGTCTAAGGCGTTACCAGTGACTGCTCGCTCTCTCTCACCACTGAGGGCCTGCTATGATGGCCAAGTTGTCTAAGGCGTTACCATTGACTGCTAGCTGTCTCTCACCGCTGAGGGCCTGCTCTAATGGCCGAGTGGTCTAAGGCGTTGCCACTAATTTCTCTCTCTCTCTCACTACTGAGGGTCTGCCCTTATGGCCGAGTGGTCTAAGACACTGCCTCTGACTGCTCGCTCTCTCTCATCACTGAGGGTTTGCCCTGATGGACGAGTGGTCTAAGGCACTGCCACTGACTGCTCTCTCTCACCACTGAGGACCTGCCCTGATGGCCTAGTGATCTAAGGCGTTGCCACTGACTGCTAGCTGTCTCTCACAGCTGAGGGCCTGCCGTTATGGCCGAGTGTCTAAGGCGTTGCCACTGACTGCTCGCAGTCTCTCACTACTGTGGGCCTGCCCTGATGGCCGTGTGGTCTAAGGCCCTGCCACTGACTGCTCGCTCTCTCTCACCACTGAGGGCCAACCCTAATGGCCGAGTGGTCTAAGGCACTGCCACTGACTGCTCGCTGTCCCTCACCACTGAGGGTCTGCCCTGATGGCTGAGTGGTCTAAGGCACTGCCTCTGACTGCTCTCTCTCTCTCACCACTGAGGGTTTGCCCTGAGGGCCGAGTAGTCTAAGTTGTTGCCACTGACTGCTCGCTGTGTATCACTACTGTGGGCCTGCCCTGATGGCCGTGTGGTATAAGGCATTGTCACTGACTGCTATCTGTCTCTCACAACTGAGGGCCTGCCCTGATGGCCGTGTGGTATAAGGCATTGCCACTGACAGCTCGCTGTCTCTCACCGCTGATGGCCTGCTCCGATGGCCCATTGGTCTACAGCATCGCCACTGACAGCTCGCTGTCTCTCACCACTGATGGCCTGCTCCGATGGCCCATTGGTCTACAGCATCGCCACTGACTGCTCGCCGTCTCTCACCACTGATGGCCACGTTCAGACATGTGAGGACGCTGCCAGTAGGTTAGGCTGTTGTATTGCCCATGCAGCTCTTACTTCAATAATATGTTAGTCACGAATTAACTTCAATATGACAGAAATAGAAGCGATAAATGAAATTACTAAGTCTCCCACGAGCCTGCACGAGGGTGATTATTTCCATACGATGTCAACATGTTATGTGTAGACAATCTACCGGTCTTGGTAAGAACCGTTATCCATTTAGCAAACCTGCTTTTCCACTATCATTATAAGCGATACATTCCCCAATAGTGCCATATATAGAGTAAAGATGGCTCCCGAAATTAAATTGCCATTTAATCCGAAGAGGTTTAGATGTCTGCGGATACTAAGTGATTGAGGCCATCGTGTAGCAAACTCAGTATTAAATTTGCACACGTTATATTCAGGAGCTTTTAAACCTACATAATGTATTTCGACAGCAACAGAACTACAAACTATATGCAGATACCCCGCGGGGCAGTTGAAGATGGCTTTCTGAATAAGCTTAACTGGGATAAGATTACACAAGAGAAAATGATTCGGAAATACCACGCCCCTTTAGGGAAAGATCTCAACAACATTTTTCTACGTATTCCAGGGTTTTCCCAGGGAATGATGACATCGATAGGTTGATGCTGACATTATCAGAAGAAATAAGTTACATGAGAAGGCAATCCCTAGATATTAGATGACGAACATATTCCAATTAATTTCCACAGGGGCGTACAAAATCTCAACATGCAAGGGTAAAGATACATCGATACTAGAGTTCAATATATATTGTGGGATAACTTTATTCATTAAATTCAGCACTTTTTGAGGTTGTTATATGGAAACGCACGGAAAAGTGGTAGTTTGAGTCGCACGTCTTGTCACAACTAGAAGTCGCCTGCAGGAAATGTATCCCTCAACTCGTTAAACAATATATCACGATTAGTTTAAACACTTGGCATCGAATTTTTAAGTAAATGTTAAGCTACTACTTATACTTGTTTTCTTGTCTCGATGGAAAGGCGCTATACAATGATAACAAGTAGTGATTAATTGTCCAAGTATTATCCATTGACTAAATTTCTTGTGCAAAGTAATAACTTTGTATTTGTATTTTAGTCAGGAGGCCAATTTCAGAAGATTGAATTATGCTTAACGTTTTTAGAAGAATCTGGAAACAAGGTTTATCTATTAGACCAGTGAATGCTTCCGGGTTGTCAATTCAGATATTTTTGGCAAAAACCTGAACAGAATTATGGAAAACATGGTACTTTTGGGATTTTGCAATATCCTTTTTATTTTTCAGGATTAAAACCTAAAACTTGGCCCTGATAGGCCATATGGGATACTGCTAAGGAATGCGTATGATCTATTCAGCATAAAGCACACTGGATGAGTGTTTTGAGGCAAAATATTCGAAAAAATAGGTAAAAACAGGTGATTTTGTAAAAATTGTCTTACCATACATGTCCCACTTTGCATATCCAATGTCTCTGAAACCACCTCAGCACGTGCTTAGCAAGAAAGAGGCTGTCCACGCATCATATATATTTGAATTAAACCTTAGGTCAGAGCACTTTGGCTAAAACCCAGTAGAAATGACAACAAACGTATACAACTAAGTTTATTTTATAAATAATCAGGTTTTGATTTTGATAGAAATCCATAACTTCTTAGTGATATACTTCAGTTGATGGAGATGCTGACTAAAAACGAATCACTCTATAAAAGTGACCCAAAGCAGTTGCTTTGAGATCCTTGAGGCGAGAATAGCTAAAGAGGGTGCATTGTCTAAGAACTCTTGTTCTGTTTATCTCCCCAATATTGTATGTTTTATTGACTGCACTTTGGTACAAAATCATACGATATACAAAAACAATCTAAATGTCCCACAAAAGGGGTTAGAAAAATCAAACATATAGAAACATAGATAATGACAAAGAAATACAAATCTGAACTACTAAGTTCTCGTTATGCCATCAGCTGACAGTGAAAGCCCTCCTTCATTCAATACAAACATCTAGGCCTGAATTCTATTACACAATGTTGTACCTTTAAAATACATATAAGAAGTAGGATATAAATCCAAGGTAAATTACTGAACAAAATGACAAGGTGATGTGAGATGAAGGCCATTCATAGTTTGGTCTCACGACAACCCTCGCGAGTGTGTTGGTGTATCTGAATCTATTGCGTATAAATGGTGCAATTATAGGATGGCGTGCGTAACGACAAATATTACAGCACAGCAATTCAACGGATTTAAATGAAAATCCATAATTCTTCTTAACTACTAATGTCTTGTAGATAAATTTCTTTCTAGATAAGGTAATGAATTATTTCACAACCTATCAGTGTTCTCACGATTTACTGGCTGGTGGGAATAATTCTTTGAACAAGTCTAGTCAGTTTTTTAGATTTATAATGATTTGGTTTTGCCATTATTTATTAAATCTAGAAATAATGATTACATATGATTAGGTGAGATTCGTTTCAAATATGCTGTGTACGATGAAAGTCAATGAGGAACTGTATCGTAGAAACTTTGCGTGATTTATGCGGCAACTAAACCGTCAAAGCATCAGAATAGCCAGAAATATAATCAAACATTGCTGATAATCCTTATCGCTATGACAACAGACACATACGTACAAGGGGAGACGAATACCGATATCCTTCTTCAGGCCAAGCAGATAAGTGTTAGGTGTAGTGCACATACGGGTATGTATGTATGTATGTATGTAGGTATGCATGTATGTATGTGTGTATGTATGTACATATGTATGTGTGTATGTATAAATGCATGCATGTATTTTGGTACCACAGTTGCTTGCCTTCCACCAAACAGAGGCCTCGAAAAGTGTAGGGTTATAGGACATAACCCACACTTTTCAAGCCATTGTTTCTCTAAGCTGTCTAAACCCAAATGTGTTACCGAAGGGAATTTAACAAGAACGCTCTGCCAAGCTTCTCTCAGCCTGTGATTGGTGGAAGGCAGTCAACTGTGATACGAGCTACGTAGACCCCTCGGAAGCTGTGTGTATGTGATAGCCTTGGGGTTACTCGCTCGGGTATATCACATACACCACAGCTTCCGTGGGGGTCTATCTATTAACATATATATGTATGTATGTATGTGCGTAAGCAGGTAGATATGTATGTGTGTATGTTTGTATGAATATATGTATGTATGTGTGTATGTATTTGCGTAGGTATGTACGTGTGTATTTATGTCTGTATGTATGTATGTATGCATGTATGTGTGTATTTATGTTTGCAGGTATGTATGTTTTATGTATGTATATATGTATGTATGTATGTATGTATGTATGTTTGTATGTATGTATGTGTGGGCGCGTATGTTTATTCGTAAAATAAAAAAAATGACGAAACCACAGTTTTGGCTCAAATAATAGGGTAGGTAAAAGTAAAAAGTAAGCATTATTTCAAAGCCATTTATAGCCCAACTTTCTCCTCGATTACTTTACAAGGGAACATTTTTTTCATCAAGCTGCGTTGTATAAAGTTTGGGTAAGTAGCTGATTGGCTCAAAGAGGTTTTAGTGTTACACGCCCTCGCCCGTGCAGTAGACAACCAAAGTAAGGATTCTCAAGAGTTGAAACATGCTATTACTCATAACATGAGTTTTTACAATGGATGGAATTCCAAAAAATGGATCGTTCCCGGAAAATTACAGTTAGTATTATGCAGCATACATGTACCTAACCCACATAGTGTCCTATATATAAGTTTACAGTGTAGATTCCATACTGTTGAGAATTGTATGTCAACCACTGTGTTACTAATAAGAGGTGTAGAGACAATGTGTACGGAATGCGAAGCATTCCCGGGCATTGGAGGGGGGCTCCGAGCGACCCCGCTTAATTGAGCACACGCCAGGCGAGTGCGGGAATTCAGTGGGCCAATCGATGGTGCCCACGGCGCGTGGAGGGGCGGGACATCTATGACAGGCAGGCCCGATTGCGGGTCGAAGCTTTGCTTCCTTGGCAGGCACGTGGCGGCCAGCCAATCAAATCACTGGTCCGACACGAGGCAACGAGACACACGCTAACTCAGCAATTAGTCTGCGGTTACCACCTAATAGGAATCTCGTGTTCGTTGTTCCTCCTGCTGAGTTCCTTACTGTACGGCGGGTTACCGAGCTTTTTCCTCCGTTAATAGCATAGATTTTCGGAAGTATGCCCAGAGACTATATGTGCAAGAGGTGCGGGAAATCCCACAAACCTCCGACGGGAAAGAGATGCCAGTTCTACGAAGAACCGCAGGAAGCGACCCGGGAGGAAGAAATGAGCCCGGCCATGCAGCGAATGGAGAAACGAATGGAGGAACAAATGGAGAAGTTTGACATTATGATGCGGAGATTGGAAGTAGCCGGCGCGGATCGCCAGTCGGTTACGAGCCAGGTGGAGTCGGACACGGATGGTGTGGCCGAAGCAGAACAGTCAGAACAAGACGTACTGCAACTTCTAACCCCCACATCGCTGAGGAAAGATGTACGGGCCATGCAGAAGGCAGCGCAAAGAATGGTAGAGATTCAGGAGGAGGAGGAAGAGGAGACTGAAGAAATCAACGGAGCCAGAGGACGACGAGCTGGTAAGAAATCAGGATGCCTTTTAGTAGCGGCGCATAATGTGAAAGAACGAATAGACTGGCCGCATATGCACATTCAGAGAGTGGCAGGAGGGAGACGCTTAACTGTTACATATGAAGAACTACGCATCGAGGAATTCGTATACGGGTTCCTCGAGATGCTAAAAGTGCAGAGAGATAGATGGAATAAGGATCTAATGCTGGATATATTACAAATGTTGATGCAGGATACTATGGACTTCGCGTGGGAAAACGCGCGTAACTTCTATAAGATGATAGGGGTGGATGTGGAGAGCGGGGCAAGGAGATGGGAGGATACGGAGATTATTAGGGATATGCGGCTATTACATTCTCGCACAGTATACCCAGAGAAAAGGGAGCCCAAAGAAAACAAGAAAGCGAACCCTACTAAAAGCACACCCCAAAATCTGCGATGCTGTGCTCCGTACCAGAGAAAGACATGCGAACAAAATCGCGACCATCCCCCGTTCACTCATGCCTGCAGCTACTGTGCCAAGGCCACGGGAGTGGCATACAGGCATCCCGAAGATGACTGTTTCCGCAAATCCATAGATGAATCAAAAAACTCTGCAAAGAGGGAGTGAAAGTGCTCCCTCAGATGCAGCCAAACAGGGCCCAAAACGGCGGCCTGGCAGGTGGCAGAGACTCGGGAGAGAGGGGACAGAGCTACAATATATCAGGGGGGCAATTAGATACAACGGTGACCTCGGAGGGGTCACGGGAGGGGCAACGAAGGCGGGGCGACCAGCTTCCGGCAGCTAGTAAACAAAGACACACAGACATGCAGGGTGAGAGCAACGAGGGTTTGACCGATCAGCAGATAGGTCAGATATATGAGAAAGTCATAGCGGTGCGCGGATTTAACTTCAGGGGGGCTAAAGTGCCTGTTCCCAGCGGATTGTGCATCGCAGCATGGAGACAGTATCTCGCGGATTACCAGGATACAAACCTGGTGGATTTTTTGACATACGGGTGGCCTATATATTGTGATACCACAGCACTATTGACACCCACACCGGTCAATCACCCGTCAGCCAGACAACACGACGCGGATGTACAATACTATATAGAGGTGGAGAGGGGGTACGGGGCACTGGGGGGCCCGTACGACAGACAACCCTTCAACTACATGCAGCTTAGCCCACTCATGACTAAGCCCAAGAAAGATTCCGACCACAGGCGAGTCATTATGGACTTGTCATGGCCACCGGCAGCCTCAATTAATGATGCTATAGGGGGCATTGAGTACGTCGATGGACCAATGACCATCAGGTTACCCACTGTGGAGTATATGGAGGGGCGCATTCTGCAACTAGGAAAAGGGGCCTACCTTTACAAAACGGACCTAGCAAGGGGCTACAGGCAATTACGAGTCGACCCCTCGGACTGGCCCTTGCTGGGTTTCACACATGAAGGTAAATACTTTTTTGATATGTGCCCCCCATTTGGCCTAAGAACTTCAGCGTTGTGTATGCAACGCACTTCGGAGGGGATTAGTTGGATACATGCAAACAGGGGCTTCATATCTCGGCCCTACTTGGACGACTTCGGGGGGGCAGAGGCAGATAAAGAGAGTGCTGAGGAAGCCCTCAACACCTTACAAGACATTATGAGAGAGCTAGGAGTCAGGGAAGCAAAACACAAAGTGTGCAGACCAGCTCAGCGTATGATATGGTTAGGCCTATGGTATGACACAATAGATATGACAATAGCAATACCACAGGAGAAACTGGGGGAGATTATGGGAATGCTCAAGAGCTGGGAGGGAAGGGTCCGTGCGAGCCGCCTAGAGATGCAACAACTCCTAGGCCTGCTACAATTCGTAGCTAGTGTTTCCCCCCCGGCACGGATTTTCTCCAATAGAATGCTAACTAACCTCAGGGAGATGCCCAAGAAGGGGACGGAGTCTCTGTCGTTAGGCTTCAAAAGTGACCTTAGATTCTTCCTCGACCTACTACCGGATTACAACGGCATAAGGATTGTCGACAAGGCAAAGGTGCCTTGCCAGGAGAAACTAGAACTCGACGCCTGCCTATCGGGGTGCGGGGCGTACACGGGGGATGCCTATTACGCGGAAGCGTTCCCCGAACCACTACAACAACAGAAACACATCATTGCACATCTTGAACTACTAAATATAGTTGTAGCCGTTAAGATGTGGGGACCGCAGTGGAGGGGGCATTCGCTAGAGGTAAAGTGTGACAATATGAATGCCTGCCTTGCACTGCAGTCTGGACGCTCCAGGGATTCCTTTATACAGCACTGTGTGCGAGAGCTGTTCGTGCTGACGGCATCATGGGACATAGAACTGCGGGTACGGCACTGGCCAGGTAAAGACATGATCAGAGCAGATGCATTGTCACGAATGCATGCTGACAGGAAGTGTAGAGAGTGGGTGTTGGCGGACAGTGAGCTCAGGCGAGCACGTAGAGTAAGGGTACCAGAAGGTGCCTTCAGGTTGGATACCAGGATGTAAATTCCCTGGTTATGGTTAACACACAGGTATACACATTTTTAAATGCGCGCTTGTGTTTATATTTTGTAGGTGCCCAGCAGTTGCTGAGGAGGGCAGCCTTCAGGAGAAGGGAAGCGTTCCGACCAGGGACCCGCGCAAACGTTAGGTCTCATGTACTACTGTACATAGCTTTCACTCAGGTTTTTCAGTTCCCTGATTTCCCGGCGGCGGCGCGCACTTTGCTAGCTTTTGCGGAATTTCTTCTTTTATCTTTTACAGCTCCAAAGTCGGTGCTGAATGCGCTAGGTTCTGTGCGGCATTTTCATTTAGACTTACAGATGCCGGTCGACGCGTTTGACAACAGGAGTTTAGTGCTCTGGCGAAGAGCTTTGCCTTTCACTTGTAGGCATATTACCAGACCCGCGCCCCCCCTTGGGCGAGCACTTTTAACACAGCTCTGCCAACTTAGTTTGCAGTTAGGGGATTCGGGAAGGGTGCTAGCCGCGCTAATGGCTCTGCTCTATGCATCCATGGCTAGGTTATCCTCCCTCGTAGCCGGTACTTACCGCGCTTACGACAGCACACGGTTGCCAACGTTGGCCGATATTCAGACACGTGCGGGCGTGTGGCATCTTCGCATTAAGTGGGCAAAGAACCAGCAAGATGCCGATGGGGGGTACTGGGTGCCCCTCATACCTATTCCGAGCAGTCACACTTGCCCTGTAGCACGCTGGAAGGACTTACGAGCCCTCAGTGTGGGGTTGACAGGCACCAACCCTCTTTTCTGGTGCCCAGTGCAGCGTCAGGGCAGGGCGGCCACACGGCGTCCCTTGACCATGACGGTGGCCAGGGCTTGGCTCGGGGTGCTGCTTCAACGTTTAGGCAGACACCAGGAAGGGTTCACCTTCCATTCTTTCAGACGGGGAGCCTGCTCATCCGCGTTTGAGCAGGGGGCCGCGCAGACAGATTTGCGCGCTCTGGGCGGTTGGAGGAGCGAGGCAGTCAATTGCTATCTGCCAGCAGGCGAGCAGAGGCGCAGGGCGGCGGAGGCGTTGGCGAACATGCGCAGCGCTTCTTTACCAAACTAAAACCTTCCCAACTTTGGCGTTTCAAACTATTTGCCGCTTTGCAACTACCAATTAATGGGTTATTTACTAGTTATCAGGCCTACGCAGGCAAGAGTGTCATGCTTACTTGTTTCAGTCACTTCTACAGTGGTGCTTTTGGTTAAGTAAAATCGTATCAACAGCAGGTGGATACTTTGTATTTCTTTTATATAATAATGTAGCTCATCACTGAAGGACAGTGCACAGCCAGCACGAGAGCGGTGTTGGTGGATAATGATACATTGTAGCAATTTACGGTGTTGGTGGATAATGATACATTGTAGCAATTTACTTGCAAACACGAGACGGTCGTGCTATTTCAGAGGACATGTCTTAATTGATACATTGTTGCAAGTACCGGTCAGTAGGACACAGGGTACTTTGCAGGCCACTGGCCAAGAAGAGTAAAACAGGGTTTTGTATTCGTTTTTACCAGACAATGTTACTAGTTGGTTTATTGTGAAATAAATTGTTGATTTCCCGCACTCCTGGCTTCTTGTCGTTCGTGCCCCCAGCTAATGTGTACGGAATGCGAAGCATTCCCGGGCATTGGAGGGGGGCTCCGAGCGACCCCGCTTAATTGAGCACACGCCAGGCGAGTGCGGGAATTCAGTGGGCCAATCGATGGTGCCCACGGCGCGTGGAGGGGCGGGACATCTATGACAGGCAGGCCCGATTGCGGGTCGAAGCTTTGCTTCCTTGGCAGGCACGTGGCGGCCAGCCAATCAAATCACTGGTCCGACACGAGGCAACGAGACACACGCTAACTCAGCAATTAGTCTGCGGTTACCACCTAATAGGAATATCGTGTTCGTTGTTCCTCCTGCTGAGTTCCTTACTGTACGGCGGGTTACCGAGCTTTTTCCTCCGTTAATAGCATAGATTTTCCCACCCACCCTCCCTTTTTATCTGCTTTACAAAGGCAGCTGTAGTGTTAACTCTCCTTCGCCTCGCTTTGCAACTACCAATTAATGGGTAATTTACTAGTTATCAGGCCTACGCAGGCAAGAGTGTCATGCTTACTTGTTTCAGTCACTTCTACAGTGGTGCTTTTGGTTAAGTAAATTCGTATCAACAGCAGGTGGATACTTTGTATTTCTTTTATGTAATAATGTAGCTCATCACTGAAGGACAGTGCACAGCCAGCACGAGAGCGGTGTTGGTGGATAATGATACATTGTAGCAATTTACGGTGTTGGTGGATAAGGATACATTGTAGCAATTTACTTGCAAACACGAGACGGTCGTGCTATTTCAGAGGACATATCTTAATTGATACATTGTTGCAAGTACCGGTCAGTAGGACACAGGGTACTTTGCAGGCCACTGGCCAAGAAGAGTAAGACAGGGTTTTGTATTCGTTTTTACCAGACAATGTTACTAGTTGGTTTATTGTGAAATAAATTGTTGATTTCCCGCACTCCTGGCTTCTTGTCGTTCGTGCCCCCAGCTAATGTGCTCAGAATGAGGCATCTCCGTAGTATAATAGTATGCCGTAGGTGTACGTCCTATACATATTTCGCTGTTTCGCTATGCGCGGAATTACCGTAAATTCGTTCCCCTTTTTCGACATATTAGCTAAAAGCACACGGGCGCGAAAATATGCCAAAAATGTTCCCATATATAAGCTTCAGACAATGTTTCAATCGCACGCATGACTTGATTTTTTGGCCGCTCAGTTTCATCAATAAACTCGCTACCATAAACCGTTATTACAAAGAATTTTGTCCTGGTACTTTTCCCTATACACCTAGTATATTGCCAACTTGGCGAGTGGCAGCATGCTGAATCTATGAATGTCCTACGGGACGTGCTACCCTACAGCACGTCTGATGCCGAAGTGGGTCGAGTACGCAATGGAGAAAGTATCCCGTTTCGCCCACCTCTGCCGGACACGATGGAGATAGGTCGTCACCTACTATTATTGTATCTTATATCTACTAGATTGTGTTAACCGCGTCCGCAATGGAGAAAGTATCCCGTTTCGCCCACCTTTGCCGGACACGATGGAGATAGGTCGTCACCTGGTCCACCTTATCAGAGACTCTTGGCAAGAGGACGAGGACGCCAGGCCACACTTCTCAGCCATACGCAAAAAACTCAAGTCAATCGCCGGAGGAGAGTGAGTGTACTTCAAACACACAATAATTGCTTCTTTTGTTTTATTCTCTATAAAACCAGATGATTTTCTTGCCTGTTATTTCACTCAGTATCATTATATATTCATACAATGAGAATCATGTAAAGGTACTGTTTTATGATGTCTACAAGCAGGTTCATAGCATACTGGCATTTATGTGGTGGAATAAATTACCAGAAAAGCATTATGTGAATAAAAGTATGTCAATATGTTACATTGAATAAACTTTCATAGATCATTTACATTCTTTTCCCATTTCATAAAAGAAAAATGAATCCATTTCATTTGTTAGAATGAAATTCGGCTAAATAAACGCTTTTAACTTGTAAAAAGCTTAGTGGTCCTTGCGCTACCTAAGGTGGCCTATATATGGATTAAATTGTGAATAAAGTTTAATTTCTTGCGATACTTTCAGTTACGTTCTGTTGCAATAATGAAAAAGTACATATTTCATATGTAGTAAATTTTGTATTGTGATATGATTTGTCCTGTATACTTTGACATTCAATAAACTTGCATATACAAATAATACATATTATAAGATTTTTACACACTGTTTACGCTATTGTCCTCATAATGTGACCAACTAGGACTGTCCAGGCCAACACCTAGCAGAACAGGAGACAGACTAACATATAATCCCTTACAGGATTGAGATACGAGCCTGAAAATGCTTCTGTCTCTTACCACCAGAATTCACCAAAACATGATCCCCTAAAACATGATAATCATTTTAAGAATAGTTTGCACCGCAATTATATTTACATCTAAATTAAATTTGTTGGCCCATTAATTATGAATATCAGAAAGTAATGCAGTATTTGACTTGCACTACTTATTCTATAGATTTACATTGACGTTGACATTTATTTTAATGTACGATCTTCGTAATGGATGCTTCATGGGTGGTTTATAAATTCATTTTTTTTGTATTCACTTTCACTACTTCAATAATGACCAAATCTTTTCAGGATAAACATTATGGAAAACATAATGTCGATGATGGAGAAATATTCCGCCAACCTTGCTGATATAGTGGAGGAAAGAACTGAACAGATGATCGAGGAAAAGAAGAAAGCAGACAGGCTTCTCTACAGGATGATGCCTGAGTAAGTATATATATATATATATATATATATATATATATATATATATATATATATGTATATATATATATATATATATATATATGTATATATATATATATATATATATATATATATATATATACATATACATATACATATATATATATATATACATATACATATACATATATATATATATATATATATATATATATATATATATATATATATATATATATATATATATATATATATATACATATATATATATATATTTTTTATACATTGTATATATATATATATATATATATATATATATATACATATATATATATATATATATATATATATATATATACATAAAATGTATGTATATATATATATATACAGTGGAACCTGTCTACATTGAACACTCACGGGAAATGAAAAAGTGTTCAATGTACGCAGGTGTTCAATGTATCCAGGTTCTGAATACTTGGAGGTCGGGTGAAATATAAACGAAATCAAGGGTAATGAGAGAAACATGATCATTTCATTGAAAAATCGTCTATGTCTTTACCTCATTTTCTCATATAGTTAAAAACTTCACATGTTCAGCATTTGAAAAATATCACTTAACAAAATAGTTAATCTTATATAACTCATTTGACCATATTTTCAGTGAAAAAGTTCAAATCAGTAAAGAATGTTCAAAGTAGACAGGTTAAATGTGGCCTGCGGGAACAAATTTGGTGTTCAATGTTCAAGGTAGACAGGTGTTCAATGTATCCAGGTAGCCTCCCATTGATTTTCAATGAGAGTGTGCCGGGACATGAAAAATTGTTCAATGTACGCAGGTGTTCAATGTACACAGGTGTTCAATTTGACAGGTTCCTCTGTATATATATATATATATATATATATATATATATATATATATATATATATATATATATATATATATATATATATATATATATATATATATATATATATATAATTCATTGACTGTAACTTTCAAACTGTAAAGATATTTATATATTTCGTATGTTATTCTTGCACATAGAAAAACAAATTATCATCCATTTATATCCCTATAGGAGTATGTATTTAAGTCAAATACCTACATTCATTGAATGAATTCGTTTAAACAATATAAGTCACTATGATACACTATGAAAGACACAATGAAAATTAAACCTTAAAGTTATTAGAAACACACACAATTAAGCAACATATATGTCCAAAGTAAATTGAACGCACAATGACCAGATACATCGTTAAGGCATAATGATATCTGGTGAGTATAAGCAGGTACTTTCAGAAAAAGCGCATCGGCTGGCATAACTATTGATATCAAATAATACTATACATGTAGCAGCAGCAGTTACCTCAAAGAGCTACAAAGACCATTTTCAGTTATAATATTATCTACTAACCTTATGTTTTCTACAATGTATTATTCCAGGAGTGTTGCCGAACAGCTGAAAGCAGGAACTTTCGTCAAACCCCAGAGTTTTGATAGCTGCACAATCTATTTCTCTGATATTGTTGGTTTCACTACTCTCTCCTCAGACAGTAGTCCTATGCAGGTAACTCACACTACTACAGTTTTTGTGTTTCTCTGTAAGGCCACTCCAATTTAATTACTTGCCTTACGAGCTCCGGAGGTAGGAAATGAGCTATTTTGGAATAAAAAAAGTTGAAAAATGTGTTGTTTTTTAATTTTTTTTTTTTTAGAGTCTGCCGACTAGGACAGATAGCGAGATGTTTCTAACAGCCTATTCTCAACTAAATAAAATCAATCAATCAATTAATCCCTGTAACCTGAAGGGTGGGAGATATACATCCTCAAATATGTGGCTCTACTACAGTATTGATGAATTACTGTAGTTGATTGAATCACCCTTACAATGAATATTCTTAAAACTTGCACCTTCCAAACCACTTTTGTCCGTAAGACACCAAAGTCTACTTTTTCTTTCTTTTTTTGGGGGGAGTCTGACAGATTATTTTCCCCAAAAAAGCTCGTAAGACAAATACTTCAATTGGAGTGGCCTAAAACATCTAAAAAAATATCCTGTTGGTTCACTCAGTATCATCATATATTAATACAATGAGAATACTGTACAGATGCTGTGTCGTCATATATACAAGCAGGTTCCTAGTATATTGGCATACACTGTTACAGTTGTACCTGTAAACTTGTGAACATCATTATAAAACTAAATAAATTTTCATTCATAGTCATGTAGAAATCCTTCCTTATTTTGTCAAATTAAATCAGTCAGATTTTTTCTCAAACAGAAACGTCATCAAATTCACTTAAGGTGAGGTTCCACATAGAGCTGGCTGGAAATTCGACCAGTTTGAAAAAGTTTGAAAAAAATCGCTAAAAGTCGAATGCGACACGTAAAATTGTCATCGGGTTAGGCATTTTTAGGCGTGTCGAATGCGATGTGGAATCGCTAAACGTCGCTAAACGTCGCATTCGACGTGTTCGAAGTCGAAAGGTCGAAAACGGTTGTGCGAACGCACGAAACACTTGTCGAATACGATTTTATGCAAATTACCTGGTTGATTGACAGGTTAGGTCGAATGCGACTTTCTAAAAGTCGCATTCGACATATTAATGCGCATTCGACATTTTAAAAGTCGCATTCGATTAGTTGAAAGTCGAATGCGACTTTCATAAATTCGAATGCGACTTCCAGAGTTTTGTCACATTCGACCTTTTCAAAGTGGAATGCGACATTGGATTAGTCGCATGCGACAATTAAATGTCGAATGCGACCAAAAAAGATGTCGCACGCGACATTATTTCTTCGCATTCGACATGGAACTGGTCGCATTCGGACTTTAGATATGTATCTATTTATCTATATATCTATCTAGATCGATAGATATCTATCTAGATATTTATATAGATATCTATATCGATTCAACATTTTTTTTTTTTTAATATTACATATCAGACATGAAAGCAGTAATAGCAATAACTTAAACTTCATAGGTAAAGTTAAGTATTGATATTATTTCCTTCATGTCTTTTCTCAAATGGAAATCATTTTTTTATTATGAAAATGATAACATATACAAAGTTATATTTTTATTTTTCAAAATTAAACACAATAAAAAATTTTTACAAAAGATACAAATAAATATTATTTATTTACAAAAAATACAAATCAAAATTAAAAGTTATCCTTCTGTCGAAGAGTAGGGGTTGCCATCAACCATCTCCATCTCCAGTTGTTTTGAGAGGTGTGCTGATCTCGTGGCTTTTGTTGTC
>OZ012687.1:491606-494615 GCA_963942565.1 Maea johnstoni | reverse complement strand
TATATATATATAGTATATAGTATATATATTATATATATAGAGATATGATATATGTATAGTATATAGAGTATATAGTATAATATATATATAGAATATATATAGTATTATATATATATATATATATATATATATATATATTTATATATATATATATATATATATATATATATATATATATAGTATATATATATATATATATATATAGATATATATATTTATATATATAATTATATATATAAATATATATATACATATATATATATATATATATATATATATATATATAATATATATATATATATATATATATATATATATATATATATATACATATATATATATATATATATATATATATATATATATATATATATATATATATATATATATATATATATATATATATATATATATATATATATACATATATATATATATATATATATATATACATATATATATATATATATATATATATATATATATATATATATATATATATATATATATATATATATATATATATATATATATATATATATATATATATATATATATATGTATATATGTATATATATATATATATAGATATATATATATATATATATATATATATATATATATATATATGTATATATATATATATATATATATATATATATATATATATATATATATATATATATATATATATATATATGTATATATATATTTATATATATAAATATATATATATATAAATATATGTGTGCCATAAATGTATGTATTTTATCATCACAAACGTGTTTTAAATATATTCACAATTTACATGAGGGCAGATATCCAATGCTGTGTGTCAAGTAGAATGGTAAGCCTATTGCATGTTGGGTACCATGTTAGACCACTCGGCTATGAGAACAGATCCCAATGCTGTGTGTCAAGTAGAATGGTAAGCCTATTGCATGGTGGATACCATATTAGACCACTCAGCTATGAAGGCAGACCCCAATGCTGTGTTGTCAAGTAGAATGGTAAGCCTATTGCATGGTGGATACCATGTTAGACCACTAGGCTATGAGGGCAGATCCCAATGCTGTGTGTCAAGTAGAATGGTAAGCCTATTTCATGGTGGATACCATATTAGACCACTCAGCTATGAAGGCAGACCCCAATGCTGTGTGTCAAGTAGAATGGTAAGCCTATTGCATGGTGGATACCATGTTAGACCACTAGGCTATGAGGGCAGATCCCAATGCTGTGTGTCAAGTAGAATGGTAAGCCTATTGCATGGTGGATACCATATCAGACCGCTCAGCTATGAAGGCAGACCCCAATGCTGTGTGTCAAGTAGAATAGTAAGCCTATTGCATGGTGGATACCATGTTAGACCACTAGGCTATGAGGGCAGATCCCAATGCTGTGTGTCAAGTAGAATGGTAAGCCTATTGCATGGTGGATACCATATTAGACCGCTCAGCTATGAAGGCAGATCCCAATGCTGTGTGTCAAGTAGAATAGTAAGCCTATTGCATGGTGGATACCATGTTAGACCACCTGGCTATGAGGGCAGATCCCAATGCTGTGTGTCAAGTAGAATGGTAAGTCTATTGCATGTTGGGTACCATGTTAGACCACTAGGCTATGAGGGCAGATCCCAATGCTGTGTGTCAAGTAGAATGGTAAGCCTATTGCATGTTGGGTACCATGTTAGACCACTTGGCTATGAGGGCAGATCCCAATGCTGTGTGTCAAGTAGAATGGTAAGCCTATTGCATGTTGGGTACCATGTTAGACCACTTGGCTATGAGGGCAGACCCCAATGCTGTGTGTCAAGTAGAATAGTAAGGCCTATTGCATGGTGGATACCATGTTAGATCACCTGGCTATGAGGGCAGATCCCAATGCTGTGTGTCAAGTAGAATGGTAAGCCTATTGCATGGTGGATACCATGTTAGACCACCTGGCTATGAGGGCAGATCCCAATGCTATGTGTCAAGTAGAATGGTAAGCCTATTGCATGTTGGGTACCATGTTAGACCACTCGGCTATGAAGGCAGACCCCCAATGCTGTGTGTCAAGTAGAATGGTAAGCCTATTGCATGGTGGATACCATGTTAGACCACTAGGCTATGAGGGCAGATCCCAATGCTGTGTTGTCAAGTAGAATGGTAAGCCTATTTCATGGTGGATACCATATTAGACCGCTCAGCTATGAAGGCAGATCCCAATGCTGTGTGTCAAGTAGAATGGTCAGCCTATTGCATGGTGGATACCATGTTAGACCACTTGGCTATGAGGGCAGATCCCAATGCTGTGTGTCAAGTAGAATGGTAAGCCTATTGCATGGTGGATACCATATTAGACCGCTCAGCTATGAAGGCAGATCCCAATGCTGTGTGTCAAGTAGAATGGTAAGCCTATTGCATGGTGGATACCATATTAGACCGCTCAGCTATGAAGGCAGATCCCAATGCTGTGTGTCAAGTAGAATGGTAAGCCTATTGCATGGTGGATTACCATGTTAGACCACTAGGCTATGAGGGCAGATCCCAATGCTGTGTGTCAAGTAGAATGGTAAGCCTATTGCATGGTGGATACCATGTTAGACCACTTGGCTATGAGGGCAGATCCCAATGCTGTGTGTCAAGTAGAATGGTAAGCCTATTGCATGGTGGATACCATGTTAGACCACTAGGCTATGAGGGCAGATCCCAATGCTGTGTGTCAAGTAGAATGGTAAGCCTATTGCATGGTGGATACCATGTTAGACCACTTGGCTATGAGGGCAGATCCCAATGCTGTGTGTCAAGTAGAATGGTAAGCCTATTGCATGGTGGATACCATGTTAGACCAATAGGCTATGAGGGCAGATCCCAATGCTGTGTGTCAAGTAGAATGGTAAGCCTATTGCATGGTGGATACCATATTAGACCGCTCAGCTATGAGGGCAGATCCCAATGCTGTGTGTCAAGTAGAATGGTAAGCCTATTGCATGGTGGATACCATGTTAGACCACTAGGCTAAGAGGGC
>OZ012687.1:456606-486606 GCA_963942565.1 Maea johnstoni | reverse complement strand
ATAAACCACACAATACCGGGAAAATCAAAATCGGTTCGGATTCTAAAATGAAAGAATTTTCGTTCGCTTTAATTTTTAGGTACACAACTACCAGCCCAGTGAAATTCACATGGAAGGCATCTGGTAATCGTAATCTACATAATCAACGACATCGAAGATATAGTTTTAAATTCCAACAACATATATTCCTGGGTCCGGGTCAAAACAGTGTAGCAGCTATGAACGCCATTCGGCTATCAACGTGATTGTATATTATTAAAACTAGCTTTGATATTTTCAATACTAGTATTTCAAGTTTGAATTTAATCAGAATACGGAGTACATCTATGATATAAATGGTCTATGGGAGGTCACTCTACACAAGAACACAATATATATGTTATTATTACCCGTGGTACGAACATGCATTTATACAGATTGTATATCCTGTTCTTTTAGACGTGCAAAGGCTCTTTTAACAGCCTTTGCTTGTTTATCCTGCCTCACTATTGAAGTGATAAATGCTATCGAGGATGATCATGTCAAGGCGGTGTTTTACATGCTGGGCAAACACCCACCTGGCATCCCCTTCGAGTCAATGACCGAGGTCTGGCTTGTCTCGAGTCGGTACATATCAAGATTGTATAGACGCTTAATTGACAAGCGTATACATCAATAACCAGACTCCCAGTTCCTCTCAATATTGTTCTTATATAATTATGTGACATGATCATCACGTTCGTAATGTGCCCCCTGGTCTTGATATGGCCTAAAAAAGTTGTTTGTTGCCTGTAACCTTACCCTAACAAGTTTTTATTCAAAATAATCACTACCCTAAAGTTTTTTCTGCCGTACCAACTCCCAATCAACCTAAAACATGCATGAAATACATATTTCTGACCAAAAAGATAATGCAAAAAAAAAAAAATCCGACCTACCAACACTATTTTTTTTGGACCGTTACAGGAAACAGGAAACAAATCTTTTTTTCTAGGCCTAATGATGTTACCCGGGTCATACCAGTATAGCGCACTTGATATATGTTACACCAGGCCACTTCTCCCGTCAGGCTGGTAGCGACGTCATTATAGAAAAGTTATCTATTATAACGCTACCACCCCTTGTACATAGTGTTTCATTGCCTCGATGTTTATGTTTATACTGTGTTAGCGGTAACCACAAGTATGTTTATATATTCTCTCTGTAATAATACCGTGTCCGTATTTGTATGTTATATTTTCCTTTAATGTTGTATTTGATACGATTTCGTACAGTATCGTACACTACAATACAACTGTTGCGCGGTGGTGCTGCTATAGACTCCTCCATGGCACGAGTTGGATGTGATGTCTCCTCTACACCAGACCCATTCAAGTGATAGATAGACCCCAAGGAAGCTGTGGTGTATGGGATATACCCAAGGTGTTACGAGGCGTAGCCGAGTAACCCCGAGGGTATGACTTCTTGAGAAACACCTTTGGGTTTAGGCAGCTTAGAGAACAAAGGTTTGAAAAGTGTGGGTTATTTGCTATAACCCTACACTTTTCGAGGCCTCTGATTGGTGGAAGGCAAGCAACTGTGGTACAAGTGTTGATATTCTGTCACTTCCTTTGCTTAGCTATAGCAGTCTCTCGTACACAACGATATTTGATACAAAATGATAGCAGGTCGTTTCTAGTTCACTAGAAAGCGGACCTTGGGATGTGCCTTTCCGTGACGCATTTGTGTTGAGAAGCAAAACTAAAGCTGCCCCACAGAGCACGTACAGAAATGTTTATAACTCTCTTGGTGTACAAAACGTGTTGTGAGAGAAGATTTTTGCTATAGTATCAGTTATAGTTATAGCAGTCACTCGTACAAGACGATATTTGATTTCTTTAAATGTAGCAGATCGTTTCCAATTCACTAGAAAATGGA
The DNA here is from genome assembly GCA_963942565.1 of Maea johnstoni. NCBI lineage: Eukaryota > Metazoa > Annelida > Polychaeta > Spionida > Magelonidae > Maea > Maea johnstoni. Next base: position 484,710 of record OZ012687.1, on the reverse strand, counting down.
CCTTTGCTTATATGCCATTCTGTGACGCATTTGTTTTGAGGAGCAAAACCGAAGCTAATCCAGCGACACGTAAAGAAATGTTTATAACTCTTTTGCTGAACAATACACGCTGTCTTCACTAATTCCTCACCCCTTTCATACTATATACGTATGGTTGATGTCTGTGATCGACATGCTGCTATTCGAGCTGGGAATGCCCAGCGCACATGGGTGGCGGTTTCTATGACTAAACCATAGTTGCGGGGCCGCTGTCGTTTGCAGTGACATAGATGTGTTGCTTCCCCTCGCCAGACATCCGCAGCGCCCCCCTGTCTGTACCTTTGGAACTACTCTGACTGTTCCGTTTATCCATGACCTTCATGCGTAGAGAATTGGACATGTACTGACTAGCCTCGCTATTAAAGGTAGACGTTGAACGATTTCTCGTGCTGCACGTGAAGCTAGTCATGCTTGTCTTTGACGTCTGGCGATAGGGGCGCCCCCTGTGGCACACAACTCTCGCGAGCTCCTGGCGGAAAGATGGGCCAGTCACGCAGTACAAGATAAAGTTAATTGCACTGTTAAGATAGAAGAGAAAGTGTGCTACCGTGTGAGTCAGGTACCTGCTGGCTTTCGAGCGCGGAGAGCTGTCCACACCCTTCCAGTAGGGCTCCACGATAAAATACACAGTGGTGGGGCACGTGCACAGTAGGAATACGAAACTAATGGTGACCAGAGTCACACTCAGCTGCATCATCTTCTCCTGACCTTTGACCTGCTGCACGTTCATGCAGATCTCGCGAGACTTGCGCGCCTGAAAGATTTTGTAGATGATGATTGCATTACAGATGACAATAACGACGAACGGCACAAAGGATGATACGGAAAAATCGATCCAGGTCCAAATACCTTTGACGAAATAAGTCTGAGAGTAGCAGACGTTGCGAACGGTGCCATTGTTCACCGTGATGGGCCAGACGTCAAACGTCCAGAAGCTGTGCATGTTTAAGCCAAAGACGACAGCTATGACGGCGATGATGACGAGTGTGGCGCTTTTCGGCGTGGACAGGACACGTGCGCTGAGCGGGAAGCAGACACACACCAGCCTCTGTAGAGTGACCACCACCAGCAGCCAAGCGGAACTGTGGATCGCCGAGTAGAGCAGGAACACGTGCAGTTTGCACACCACGTTGCTCATGTCGCGAATGTTGATGCCGAACACTTTGAGCCACCAGTGCGGGAGGCCTATCCAGAGCACGGAGCTGTCAGCTACAGCGAGCGCCACCAGGTAGCGCGTCGCCGGCATGGTCCGCAGATGACCGCTGTTGAGTACCACCATACACAGGCTGTTTCCCAGGGTGCCGAACACTAACAAGATCGGGGCAGCTATGAGTATCGTCCAGTGCCCAGCCTCGCCCTCGAGAAAGATTGGCGAACTTTCCATTGATGAGTTGTCCGCAGTGGCCGCCATATTTGTTTATTGACGAGACAGGAAGTAGCGACGTATTGTGGCCTGTATGGGATATGTAGAGACCCCGTTACTTTTAAGGACCTCTCTAGCTTGCAGTGTGCGTAGCGCTTTTAGGCCTATTATAGTACGTGGTGTCCGTAAAGTCTTTTCTAGTGTGTAATGTCCATGACAATTTGAATCTGTTCTATTGTGTAATATCCGTAACACTTATACGAGTTTTTGTATAGTAATTAGTGTCCGAAAAACGATTGCGTTTCTGGTAGTTATCCCAGTGCACTTTTCACTTATCTTAGAAGGAAATAATTGCAATTAACTCTAAGACCATCAGCGTTAGAAATCACGATTATCTTAGTCGAGTTGTTTCATGAGTTCACTTCTGTATATATGTACGCAACATATCATGTGCATATCCTATCAAAAGCTCGATACTCGGCGTGTCATGGTTTATTCAAAATCATAAAATATCTCCTCCACTAAATAGTACAATTTAGCAGGGGAATGTAGACGTGCGTAGCCGCTGTAAGCTCCTCATAATTACATGTCGAGTGGTATTCACCGCGATAGAAATAAACCCCTGGAAATCCACGAACGATCTGGCAAGAGATTTGCACGATGGCAAAAATGCTGCTCTGCAAATGTCACAATTGCAGCAATTTTCCTCTCTCCGCGCTGAAGAGCCACTTTTGGCACTGTGCCAGGTGGCGACTGCACGTAGTCGCTCGGCACTCCTTTACCGCTCTCGCTTGTCCAATAGGCCCTTCGCTCCTCGATTATATCAAAAACACTTGTCTTTCAGGAAGCCGCTGATAATTCACCACTCTTTAGCGAATTCTGGGTCCTATTAATTCGGCTGAAGTTCTCTCGAGCTCTCCCCGGGTTACCTTGCGCAGCGAGATCCGCCCGGCTACGGCGGCGCCAGCGGCACGATCGCCCGCAATCTCAGGCACCACTGCAAATGAAAAAAGGCAGGCATCTTTATAATCAATCACAGCCAACTTTATAATCTATCAATAGAACACGTGATGTTGAAGTGATACCAAATGCGACAGTCTATGGCTACTACACAAATATCACAACTTCAAACAGTCTCCACAACTCCGCACTATTCCCATCAAAGCGTCTAATTTCTTCCGCTCACAAGAGAACATTTTCAGTGACGAGTCCGTTTCCAGGTTTCTGTACGCTCCCCATCGCGCACTAACAACGCTCGTCAACTGCAAGAAAGCTTCTTAAGGCTGGCTTTTATTGGTGGTTTTATTGCATGGAATAGACGCTTAACCCACAGCAAATGGCAATAAACTAAAAGACTTCAGTGTGGACACTTGGTGGTTTCTTCTCTGCAACTGTCCTCATTATCCCACAAAACACTGTGTGGCTACAGAGCCTGTACGCCGGCATGCATTGGCAGACTTTGATCATACATCTAGAATCATCAGATTAGTTGCTATTCTCAATCGGTTACCTGCATGTGAACCGGGACGTGTAAAGATATGAGTTATGTATATGTGTATTTGTATTGACTGTAAAAGTATCAGTTTTACAAAATCATATATACAAGCGTATACTTCTTTTTAATTGGTGAGTTAATTCGTATATCATCATTTTCCTGCCATAACCAGGCTAAACTTTGACTAATTAGTTGTTGAGTTATTGAATTTTATTATCTATTGTCTTCAACTAGAAGCCATGAAAGTACAAATGAAAATTAAAGAAAAAATAAACTACTAAACATGAGAACTAAAAAACAAAGATAACAAGGAAGAATATTTATATGTGAGGAAACAGACAAATTATTGTAATGATGGAGAAACCATTAATACCCGGTAAAAACACCGACTAACTCACAGTCATTTGAATCAGATGGTTATTGGAACGCAATATTTGCTATATGCAGAATACATGCTGCTCATGCTGAGTTTAAACGAGACACTTTGTATGGAAAATAATTGTTACTGTAGATGTAGATGAGCTTTACCCTGAAAGTCAATACATCTGCAATACACTACCTCCAGCCGCTTTCCAACCAGAGATACCATCCGCGTAGTTATAATTCCCACTTACGTGTTACCAAGTTGTGCCTTCTATGGTGTTTGTACTTGTATGGATATGTATATATGTGTGTGTGTGTGTGTTTATTGACTGTATACGAAAACACTAAATTAATAAATTAAATTTGAATTAACAAACAACAATATGTATAACAAACATGCGTATATACACATACCTGACTAGCAGGTTATAGCGTACTTTGCTAATATATCTTATGACACAGCATCAAAAGACATACACGAGAAACAAAAACATATTAGGTATACACGATAGCCACGAGAAGGTGATCCTTTATAGCCAACTTATTCTGAGAAAAATTCTGAGACCAAGTACATTACTTGACTGCCCTACTTGAAACCTAGAGCACATATACGTGTACTATATATGAGTAAGCATAAAGGTCCTATACACAATTGCCTTTGCCAGCGTAAGCCACCTACTACTAGTATCTTGAGGTGGCTTTTGGAGTTAATTTCTTTGTCTCGGTTTGTCCGCTACCCTGCTGTTATATTTGACAATTTAGCTTCTAGAAAGTGTATATTGCCTGATAGGTCTACTGATAAGGAATACATTGATCACCACAAAAGTACCTCTCTGCTGGATGTAACAATTTTGGTAAAACATTTAAAAATACTGAAGCTCCAACACACAATTACAAAGTGGGGAGCTTCAAATGAAACAGATTTGGAGGAAAGGCCAATACGGAGAGAAGCTCGGTATCACCTTTCTTTCTAATGTTTGCTCCGTTCAAATCGCGTAACCCTCTCTTCAGAACCTTTGTTTGATATGAGAAAAAACTTTTCAACTTTCGAATTTATTACTTTTTAAACAAAGTCAAAATTGGAAAAACATTAATGGTGATAAACTCCCACATGTATGGTGAGAATGACTGGAAGAAGAAGATATGGTTAAGAGCGTGGGAAATTGAAGATGAAGATTGCCACATGAGACTAGTTCTCCATAGGAGTCTAAGCTATATACAGGATACAAACGGTACTTCGAAATATTTTGTATGGTGGGCTTTATCAGATAAATGCCCATGGTTAATGAAAGAATGCGAAAATATGGTGAAAATCATGTGCAAAGCAAGTAAGCTAAAAAGTTATGACTATAGCTTAACTACTTTTGCAGAGAAAGCGCGTAATCTATGTGATTTAGCTGCCTACGAGAATATAGAACATGTGCCAATGTCTTGCTCTTATTTCAATGAATGTAGACAACAAATGCTGGATGAAATAAGAAATATTCCAAATGGTGTAGGAAGAGTAATATTGGATGGGGGTGAAAATATTACATGTTATCTAATGGGTAAGATACATCCCCAGTTGACATATGAGTATATGATCCCTTTCTGGGTTATATCCTGCAGGTCGATTTACAGGATGTACTGTACGCTAATCAATAAATAGCAGAACAGGGAGCGGATAATTTTCCATAATATGTGAGTAATAGATAGTAAGTCTAGAATAAGGCCGACCAGTACTCAAAGCAATATAACATAGCATCCATGTGAGACTTTTTAGCAAGTATGCTCCGCTTGTAAATCAATCCAACTGACACCCTACGAGTGTTAAAACGCATAATGTAATAAACGTTGCGAAATGTAATACCTACGCATAATGTAATATAAATTCGTTGCGAAATGTAATACCTACGCATAATGTAATAAAAAATCGTTGCGAAATGTAATACCTACGCATAATGTAATAAAAAATCGTTGCGAAATGTAATACCTACGCATAATGTAATAAAAAATTGTTGCAAAATGTAATACCTACGCATAATGTAATACGAAATTTTCACGAAATGTAATAGCACAAGGTACGCATAATGTAATAAAAAATCGTTGCGAAATGTAATACCTACGCATAATGTAATAAGAAATTTTCACGAAATGTAATCATGTAGGCTGGGTTCGCCCATTTCTAACTGGTCTGGTCAGTGGTCTGCCATGATTGCTATTTTCAAAATCATACCAGCGAAAATTAAGACTGTAACAAGAAAATGGTGAAAACTAAAACTTAATGGGTAGATGACAAATATTTACCAGTTCATTATAACATAAATTCCAATTTAGTTGATTATATGAGAAAAAACAGATTTAAAGGGGAAAATGAAATCTCCACCAGAATGACACAAAGAACATAATCGACCCATTTTTAAAAGGCCACCATGGATTAAAACAGCACACCTGGCAAAGACTAAAAAAATGATTTGGGGTGTTAAATTCTGATAACAAAAATATTTTGACTTGCTATAGGTTCATTCCGGCTCAAGTGGCGCAATTTTCACGTCAGGTGACCATCTCAGATTTTGACGAAACTTCCCTCATGTGTGCCTTATGTTTAAGAAGATTGCACGAAAAATTTCAGTTCAAAATTTCAAATGTTTTTTGAGAAAAATGAGGTTAAAGGCATGGGGGGTGTACATGTAGCTCATATTTTCACTCATGAATCTAAATAGTGTGTTGGACCATTTTCAGATGCTTACAGCCTACATTTGCTACTATAACTAACTGATACCTGGAGGAGAATCACATTATGAATTTTCTTTTTTCATATCCCTTATGAGTACTGAAATAAAGAGGTCCAAAATGTGCTTTTCGTTCAATTTCTTTTTTTTTTTCAGTTTTCAGGCCATTTTTCTTCCATGCCATTCATATTTGATATAATGTTTTACTTGATTTTGTTGTCTATTCTTAGGGGATTCTAGAAAAGTCAAGTAGTTTTTTTCTAAAAAGGTCAAATTTTGACACAGTTGGTGGGCAAAAGTTGGCCGGTATCAAATTTGTAGCAATTTTGCCTATCTTAAAAGCTGAGTTTGTCCATGTAGTGAAATATCTAATAACTTCAGCTTATAATATATTAATCTAACATATATCAGCTACATTTATACCAAGTTTTGTTTTGTGGTCTCAATTCTTTCACATAAAAAACTTCTTTTACTTATGGATTATAGCGACTGTTTCAGGTCTATCGGTCAACTTTATGGCCTATGTAAAAATACAGTAATAATTTCACACTGGTAGGATTTAACTTATTCAGTACACAGACAATTAAAATATTAATAACGTTAAATGGTTTTGTTGATATTTTTAGTGTTTTTTGAGATAAAATGGTCTAAAATGATGTTTTTGTTCTTTTTTGTTAATATTTTTGTATTACTAGTATTCAGGGCGCTTTTTTCATGCACCTCCTAATTCACATTAGGTGACTAGTTCTGATTGATCTATACTATTTACTTGGTACACCTGCTTTCCAGATATTGCCCCTGATCAAAACGTACCTATATTGCCCCTGCTTTCATGGTTCAATTTGACCATGTAGTGAAATGCCAACTGCCATCACATAGTAATATTTCCAATGTACTGAGATAAGCTGTTAATATGTTTAGGTGTCTTTTTGGTTGATTGGTCACTTTGAAGTCATCCGTTGTAAAGTATGTAATGCTAATACTATAAAGATGATATTCACTACAGTTTTAGTACATCAACACATGGAGAATCAGATTTTGAAATCAATTTTGTTTTTGCTACTACTTACCAGTATTTAAACAAAATGAACCAAAATTTGTTTTTTTGTTACTTCTATACAATGTTAAAGGAAATGCATACATGATGCAAATTTATTATTTCATTTTTAATGTCTGTTTAGAGGATTTTAGTAATACCATTCTTACGATCATGAACTTTGTTCTGCAGTCTCAATTCCTTCATATGAAAAACCCACTTTAGCTTCTACTCATAGACTGTAGTGACCGTGTCAGGTCTATCGGTCAACTTTGTGGTCTCCTTATAAACATAGTCATAAAGGCACAGCGGTAGTATTTGACAATCAAAAAATCATATTATGGATTAATTTTGTTTATACATTAAGGCGTTTTAAAGATAAACTACAATTGGGTTTTTGTTAATTTATTTATTGTTTTTTTTTTGATTTTAGACCACTTTTTGTACTTTGTCATCCGTATTAGGTGACTTGTTTTACTTGAGTTATACTGTCTATTTGTAGTTACTGCCAGAAAAATTAAGTGTACAAATTTTTGTACAAAATATTGGCCCAGATCAAAATTTGCCCTGTTTTCAAGGTTTGATTTGACCATGCAGAGAAACATTTACTGCCATCACCCTTTGATACATGAAAAGTGCTAATATAGGCTGTTAATACACCCAGTTTACTTATCTTATCTTATCACTAAAAGCTCCTCTAATCAGACACTATAAATAAAATAATTAATTTGCATAATAAATATGCATTTCCTTTGTTATTGTATGGGAAAAACAAAAATGTTCAAACAAAACCCTATATTTAGTTCATTTTGTCTGAATAACAATAAGCAAAAACAAAATTGTTCCAAAATCTGATTATTGATATACAAACATTATATAGAATATTATCTTTGTACTATTAAAATTACATTCAATGGATGACTTCAAAGTGACAAATCAACCAAAATGAGCCACAGTTGTTTTAAAAACAAAAATTTAAGAGTGAATGAACAAGAACCATAAACGAAACCTAGACATAATAACAGCCTATATCAGTACATTTCATTCATTAAAATGTGATGGCAGTGGGTATTTCACTACATGGTCAAATCAAACCATGAAATCAGGTGCAGTATAGGTACGTTTTGATCAGGGACTATATTTGGAAAACAGGTGCACCAAAATTTTGACTGACTTTCAAGTACTTGAATTTCCTTGGAAAGTAATTACAATCAAACAGTAAAAATTAAGTAAAACTACTCGACTAATGTGAATTCGAAAGTACAAGTGCCCTAAATAATACAAAAATATTAACAAAAATGAACAAAAAAAACTGATTTTAGACCATTTTACCTTAAAAAAGACCAAAAAGATTGACAAAATCAATCAACAATACAATTTGCTAATTGTCTGTGTTCTGAATATGTTAAATCCTAATAATGTAGAATAATTACTAAATTAATACACAGGCCATACAATTGACCGATAGATCTGAAACAGTCGTTATAGTCCATTAGTAAATGTAGTTTTTTATGTGAAAGAATTGACACCACAAAACAAAATTTGGTATAGATATAGATGATATATGTCAGATTATCATATCATAAGCTGAAGGTCACTTCATGGTCAAACTCAGCTATTAAGTTAGGCCTGGTTACTACAAATTTGATACGCCAACATTTGCCCACCAACTGTGTCAAAATTTGACCTTTTTAGAAAAACATCTTAACTTTTCTAGAATCCCCTATGAATAGACAATATAAATCAAGTAAAACATTTCATCAAATATGAATGGCTTGGAAGAAAAAATGGCCTGAAAACTGAAAAAAATTAAGAAATTGAACGAAAATCACATTTTGGACCTCTTTATCTCAGTACCCATAAGGGATATGAAAAAAGAAAATTCATAATGTGATTCTCCTCCAGGTATCTGTTAGTTATAGTAGCAAATGTAGGCTGTGAGCATCTGAAAATGGTCCAACACACTATTTAGATTCATGAGTGAAAATATGAGCTACATGTACACCCCCCATGCCTTTAACCTCACTTTTCTAAAAAAACATTTGGAATTTTGAACTGAATTTTTTCGTGCAATCTTCCTAAACATAAAGGCACACAAGAGGGATGTTTCGTCAAAATCTGAGATGGTCACCTGGCGACTTTTTTGAAAATTGCGTCACTTGAGCCAGAATGACCCTATAGCAAGTCAAAATATTTTTGTTATCAAAAATTAACACCCCAAATCATTTTTTTAAGTCTTTGCCAGGTGTGCTGTTTTAATCCATGGTGGCCTTTTAACAATGGGTCGATTATGTTCTTTGTGTCATTCTGGTGAACATTTCATTTTCCCCATTAAATCTGTTTTTTCTCATATAATCAACTAAATTGGAATTTGTGTTATAATGAACTGATAAATATTTGTCATCTACCCATTAAGTTTTAGTTTTCACCATTTTCTTGTTACAGTCTTAATTTTCGCTGGTATGATTTTGAAAATAGCAATCATGGCAGACCACTAACCAGACCAGTTAGAAATGGGCGAACCCAGCCTACATGATTACATTTCGTGAAAATTTCTTATTACATTATGCGTAGGTATTACATTTCGCAACGATTTTTTATTACATTATGCGTACCTTGTGCTATTACATTTCGTGAAAATTTCGTATTGCATTATGCGTAGGTATTACATTTCGCAACAATTTTTTATTACATTATGCGTAGGTATTACATTTCGCAACGATTTTTTATTACATTATGCGTAGGTATTACATTTCGCAACGATTTTTTATTACATTATGCGTAGGTATTACATTTCGCAACGATTTTGTATTACATTATGCGTAGGTATTACATTTCGCAACGTTTATTACATTATGCGGTTTAACATACGTGTCACCATAGTCAGTGGCGTCAAGTTAAACCACTAAAGCGGAGAGGTACAATTAACGACAGAGCACCTTCATATATTCAACCCTTTTTACACGCTCTATAATGATATTAACCGAAAGTAAACAAAAGCCAAGGAAAAGCCATCCTACGCTTTAAACTATCGTAATCACACTTTATATAGGTCACTCACCATTGTGTAATAATTTGCGAGCACTAACAAACTTATTTCAATATGTTAATACTATCAGTATAGGACTTTTAAGGGCCTCGCTAAACATGTCTAAACCTGTATGTCCAATGATGTTCTTTATTTTTGTATGGGTCAGTTATTTAACCCTCTGCGTGTTTAGTATTTGCTTTTGTTCCGCTATGTGACATTAGGCTAATTATTAGATTTATGTCGCATTCTCGATATGTATATATGTTCAAATCCAAAGATGATATTAATTTAGTTCGTATGTGCAGGTTTTTAAGCTCCAGTATGTGTTTATTGCCTCGCACTGTTATTTGTTATAGTTACTATGTAAAACGTATTAGTGTGATTTTGTACCACCGTGTATAGTCAATAAACATACAATACAATACAATACTAATAAATTTATGTGTACGATTTAAATAAGTGTTCGCAATATACTACTTTTGTTAATTTATGCTATTAGCATGTATTCATGATTTTTGGATGTATGATTTTTGTAGATTTGTACTAAAGTCAATAAATATTCATTCATTCATTCATTCATTCATTGATCATCACAAAAGTACCTCTCTGCTGGATGTAATATTTTTGGTAAAACATTTAAAAATACTGAAGCTCCAACACACAATTACAAAGTGGGGAGCTTCAAATTTAACAGATTTGGAGGAAAGGCCAATGTATGTATGTATCTTTATTGACTATATGCATGATATAAACGATACAGACAAAAATCTGAGTACTTAATAACAAACGGAAAACAAAAAAGAATATAAAGACAAATTCACGGAGAGAAGCTCGGTATCACCTTTCTTTCTGTTTGCTCCGTTCAAATCGTGTAACCCTCTCTTTAGAACTTTTGTTTGATATGAGAAAAAAATGCATTTTTTAACTTTCGAGTTTATTACTTTCCAAAATAGGAAAAACATTAATACAGTTACCTTTGCAATATTCTTTGCTATTATCTTGCCAAATTTCAAGAAAATCTATTATCATTTGATACCTAAAATGCATGTACTCATGATATTTGGATGTATGATTTTTGTAAATTTGAAATGACTCTTTTTGGTTAAAATCGATATATTGAGAAAAGGGCTAAAGATCTTTCCAATGTGTGTGCACGCCTATAGAAATTTAATGTAGTGTTTGGTCCCCCATTCAGGCCAGTGATGGTGGCCTGGATATTCACAGCTGGTTTGATTATGAGAACAGTGTGTAGGCTTCAAAACGTGTAAAAATCTCAAAATCTTCATATATTGACAGATTAACCCGATAAGCCACCTTATTACTGTGAGAGACTCTTTGTAGTATTACGCACTGCTATATTTAGAAAGTTCTATCTTCTCAGCGGAAGGGATTAGACACTTGAGTGGCAGCGGTATTTTACCTATCGCGTTATGAGGCTGGCGACATTCTCATTCACTTAGCGTAGACATCCGGCAGAGTAGAGTAGTAGTAGTAGTAGTAGTAGTAGTAGTAGTAGTAGTAGTAGTAGTAGTAGTAGTAGTAGTAGTAGTAGTAGTAGTAGTAGTAGTAGTAGTAGTAGTAGTAGTAGTAGTAGTAGTAGTAGTAGTAGTAGTAGTAGTAGTAGTAGAAGTAGTGGTGGTGGTGGTGGTGGTGGTTGTAGTAGTAGTAGTAGTAGTAGTAGTAGTAGTAGTAGTAGTAGTAGTAGTAGTAGTAGTAGTAGTAGTAGTTAGTAGTAGGTGTTGTTGTTGTAAAAGGAGAAGAAGAAGAAGAAAAAGAATTTGAAATTTGGAAATTTGGTTATCTTCAATTTTTGCCATATTGCGTGGTGATTTGCCAGAAAAAGATGAAGAATATAGTAATAATAACAATAATAATAATAATAATAATATTAATAATACAGTAATGATAATATTAGAAACTATGAAGAACTAGTAGTAGTAGTAGTAGTAGTAGTAGTAGTAGTAGTAGTAGTAGTAGTAGTAGTAGTAGTAGTAGCAGCAGCAGCAGCAGCAGCAGCAGCAGCAGCAGCAGCAGCAGCAGCAGCAGTAGTAGTAGAAGAAGAAGTAGTAGTAGTAGTAGTAGTAGTAGCAGTAGCAGTAGTAGTAGTAGTAGTAGTAGTAGTAGTAGTAGTAGTAGTAGTAGTAGTAGTAGTAGTAGAAGTAGTAGTAGCAGCAGCAGCAGCAGTAGTAGTAGTAGTTGTTGCCCTCACCGCAACAGCGATGGTAGCATATCTATCGGTGGTAGACATGCGTTGGACTGTTGATTCTCAGTCACTTTCAGATGATTGGTTATCATGGCGGTATAATAGGAACAATTTCGCTGGAGTGTCTGCAGAAGTCTTCCAGTTGTCGGGTTACGAAAGACATCATATATTTATAACGATAGGCAAACCGCTGGCAGACTGTCTAAGGCCTACGAACCCATTACAAGATTCCCTATTTTAACACAACAGTGCGACAGTAGTGACCGCTATGCCGGTAAAGCACCTCAATCAAGATCATTGCAATTCACCTCCCTCCTTAAAGTATATGAAATAAAAGTCCCAGACCTGTTTCACTTGATAGATCTGAATAATTACGTCGACTCAGCCATGAAATTATTCCAGTTAACTTCTGCTATGTTCGCGGCTTGAAGCCCTTGAGAAATTCCTAAATGTCATACGGGACAAAGGCGAAATTCATTAGCAACTTCGGACGAGTTGGTTGCGTGATCGCTTCATGTACCCGAGAAACATTGCGTGGCCTGAAGACCGATCTGTTATTCCCGTGCCCCCATGGCGGGGACGACTAGCGCACCCGGGTTCAAGGGAGTTGTAGGAACTTTGACATGTACTTGGACTCAGTCGGGTTTTATTAGGGCACTCAGATTTCCCCTAGTATCAACTACTGAACCATCAACAACTGACACGAGTATATGTAAAAAAAAGAGAAAGCAGAGTAAAAATGTACTTGGAGATATAAAATGGGAATTATATCATCAAATTTGTACCGAAGAAAACAAAGCAGAAATAGATTTAAAGTTTGAAAATTTCCATTCAAAATTGGAATTGGTATACAATGATATTAAAATTGAAAATTGCTTTGTATTGAAAAGGGAATCAAATTACTCTCTATTATAGAAACATGTCAGCTTTATGATCTAATAGTTCAGTTCTGAGTATGCCACATACTATATTGATATAAATGTCAGGTCATATATGTTTAGTTCTGTTGTTAACTTGTCTGTATCTTTGGTCTATAGTGTATGTGTATATCTACTTGACAAAAATCGCTATAATTTCACATAGTGCGATATTCATGTTAAAAAAACTGACACGAGTACTGTACATTAAAACTTTAGGTGACACAATTGACGATAGTCCAAATTTCATATCATCCCACATATTCATTTTTTGGAATGTATTGGTCTGGAATTATACTACTGTTGATTTTATAATCGACGTCACATGCTGTTAGAGTATCCTCATTAGTCATGTTCCATCATTTCTAAAGAAAAAGCGCGCTGATATAAAGGATACTTGTAAGACATTGCTTTCCATACAGTAGTGCCATAAGAGAAGAGAATGGTTACCGTTCAAACACTCGTGGGTTGCTCTCATCCAACGATACTGCAACAGCACGGATGATTCATAGAAAGAGTGAATACCTCATACCAAAGCCTTTTTTTTATATTAAAACTGAATTAATTAATTAAATATCTTTCTACACGTTGTAAGAACCATTGACAGTTGTGTGGGAGAACAATCTGGTTGCATGGTGTGTCTAACATTTGAAATATGATCTCTCTATCATACAGCAATTTCCACTTAGCACGTGGGCAGATCTCAGGATAAAATGGTGGCATAATGATTATAATTTGTCCAACTCTTAAGGGAGTGGTGAAAAAGATATTGTATTAGATTATCTTTTAATGGTTTTGTCAAACTGTACACGTACTGACCTTGACATCCCCTTGATATTTTGCTGAGGTCTCAGAAAGAGAATCTCTTTCTCTCTCTCTCTCTCTCTCTCTCTCTCTCTCTCTCTCTCTCTCTCTCTCTCTCTCTCTCTCTCTCTCTCTCTCTCTCTCATTAATGAGCTAAGTCGCATTTTTACACACGGGTGTAATATGCGAAATGCGTTGTTCGTGTACGTGATGTTAGATCGTGTCATAGTGCAGATTTAGGGTATATCAGAGGATGCTGCACTTACTTGAGGTACCTCAGGTAAGCTGAGTCGCTCTGGTACTTACCTGGTTATGAGCCTCTGTCATGTGTACATGTACTTCTATCCAAGCTTTTTAGCACTGGGCTCCATCGCCTCTTCGCATAAGTATCACTAAAGTATGTTAAAAGTGTTGCTCTAATAGTTATCTGACTCTGTGATGGAGTCTTACTGTGTATGTATCTGTTTGACGCATGTTTGCACGAGACAGATACATATTGATAAATGCTTTATTATAGTACATTCTTGGGTGTAAAGTTCCAAACCACCAAGGTAGCTGGCTAAGCGTTCTGTTTACATATTGCCAAGTCGTAATTTCTGCACAAGAAAGATTCCAGCTTGCCTAAGATGTGCCAGTACTTAGAAGACGTGTTAGATCCCAAACTACAAATCAATCTGCCTGAACAATCTAAATTTATTGCGCCTTTGAAGTCGCACTTTCGCACCAAAAAGATTCGCGTAGCTATAAGTTTTATTGCTAAAGTACTTTCCTACGTGTGCGATCTCATAGCATCAAGAAATCTGTCTACGCGATCTGAGCTTAGTCGCCCTTTTGGAAAGAGGGATTCGTGTGTACGCTATCGTAGTTGTTTTAGTTTTTAAGCGCGGTATCGTGAAGCACCGAACTGTTCTAGTACATCAAAGGTGTTTCTCAAGTTCTCACTAAGTGTAGAGCACTGAAGATATCGAGTATGCGGATGTGTTGGAGTACTTACCTCAGTGTGTGATCGTGTTCATCCCGCAGCTCACAGCTAGAGTTGGCGCGAACCTCCCAACTACACTACTGAGACAGCTCCAACATGTATTACACCTACACTGAAGACTTTGGTCCAGTACTTACCTGAGTGGGAGCTTATGCAATACTGGTGCCGGATATAAGCACGCACGTGAAAGACTGTCCTAGTGCTCACCTTTGTGTTCAATAGTGTCCTATCCGTGTACACGTGACAGCTGTGTGAGTTGCCGTGGTAACGCTGTCCTTTAGGTGTAACTAGTGATGCGGCTCCAGCAGGTAGGTATGTTCACAGGTATCCCCGCATCCTCCTCCTACACGACCCCTTCTCCCTAGCTAACTGAATAATCCCGCGCCGAGAACAAACTTGCCACCAACCTCCCGGTGCGCACGCTGCTAGCTTAGTGCTAACCGTTTCATATCGCAGTCGGCGTGTTTTATGACAGCAGGCGTGAGCCGGGCCGGCGCTGCTAATACAGCAGGCAGCAGCAGCAGCAGCGCCGCCGATAATTACTTTCATTTCTCGCCGTCGCCGCAGCGGCCTCCATTTGCCTGATAATAGATGAGGAAAATATTAGCCGTCGCGATTAGCATACGCCGAGACTCGCGCCGCCACCGAACCACGAGTGCTTTATGTGCAAATCACGCCATATGACAAAATTATTAATAAGACTGACGTTTCGCAAATAACCACTTCAAAGTCTATGGAGGGTTATAGGTGTAAACGTCGATAGGGCATAGCGGGGGAAATAAATGTATATTTGATTCGATCTTGCCAGCGTATTTTATATCGGAGCAGTTCATAATAAACATGTACAGTGATGTTGAATATTCCATTTCGCATATTGGTAATATCTGCGGCCACTCCACCATAACAATTATTCTCTCGGGAATCTAGATAATTGGATTTCTCATTTTGTAATATACATGATTGCAGCAAATAAAACTACTCTACACTCATTCAATGTAATCGTACTTATGTAGGTATAAATCAAAGGCCGACTTTGTAGTGTTTCTCCGCCTATCATAAATCAGTCGAATATCACGTTATACTGATACGATAAACACTGAAGTTTGTCATAGTTAGGGTTTGGGGGCTGAATGCTAAGTGTTTGTATGATGGCTTTTAGGAAAGAATGTGGCCATTATTCTAGATATTATTTGCCTGAGTTTGGCAATTATATTCAGTTCGCTTAACGATTTGTAAAATATGTAAAATACCTCCAAGCAAATGAATTATACATTTTACTGATATACTCGTTGATAGTATAGTATAGTATCAAAGGTTTATGATACTATGATCCACCACTGATAGTATGTTAGCGTTCTGCAGGTGTCGCACGCACCCTTCTCTGTGTGAAGAACCTTGACAAGAGCATATAAAAAATACCAAGAATTCGGGTCTTGATATGTTCTTCTCTGAATTCGACACGATTCTTGTACTGCCTTCGAACATTCGTCGATATTCTCCAATATCAATTGTTTGTTCTGGAGCATCAAAATAAGTTTTAGAATGCTCGAAAATTTCTTGAATGTTCTTGCACGGTTGAATGATTTTCATTCTTAGAACATTCTTAATCTCATTCTTAATTCGTTTCTCTTAAATTCCTTCTCTGTCTTCTCCATTTTTCTTTATTCTTGGCAAAGAAATTCTTGCTTAAGTCGCCAGACATTCCTGAGAATGTACCATGACTAAAGAAGAACATTCTTTACTCTGATTTTTAGTGTGCCATAAATAAGTCACCGCGTGTAAAAATGTCCGCTGTCGATCAACGGCATGCTCCCACAACATTTCTTTTTTTTTTAATTTCTGCAAAACGCATATTTTCATGTCTTAACAACAGACAAGCACATGCTGGTACATATAATACACACCAATTGCCAGTTTGTCTACAAAATTGGAGGATTATGGATTATAAAATAAAAAGCTTAACTCTTAAACCTAATTGTTCGTCAACATTTAATAAGATTTCCAATAAGTATAAGTATAAGTATTTATTGACCATATCAGGAATACGAAAAATACGACAATTACAAAAGCGGATATACAAATTAATACATACTATAATAATATTCACAGTGTTTCTATATTGTGCAATTAAATATTAATCAGATACAAAAAGGTAGTGTTTTGCAGCAACAGACTGCTTATGCACATTCAATATCAGTGTTTTTTGTGTGTGTACGCAACGTCTTACATTCATATGGAGGAAGATCCATTGTAGAAGGACACTAAGGACCAATTACCCAATACCGGTTTTAACAGCTACGGCTTTTTTATACATCCTGGTGATTGCATCACCAGAGATGCTCCATAGGCACATCATTTCGTCATCACTGCATGATGGGACTTCACGCCCGAGCAAATAATATGGGACATTGGCTGGATCTTCCTCAAATACACCTCTTACATTCGGACAATACCTATAGATAGCTTCAATCATAGCGGATTGTTCATTATAATAAAAAGGACATTGACTAATAATATGGAGAATATCTTCTATACAGTACATATCACAATTGCTACACGTTCTGTTACTCATCGGTAACCCCTTTAATCGATAGTCGTCCCTCTTGAGCTGACTAGAATGGCAGATTATCCTAGACATTGTTTCACACATTTTGACTAATCTGTAATCATAGTCGCTGATGGCCCACCATGACAAATATCTAGAATTACCTATTGTTTTTCTTAGAAGATCGTTTTCTCTGAGTACAGTGTTTGATGCATGCCAATTTGAGTCGTCTAGTCTCCAAGCCCTTTCCCATATTAATCGGGACCAAGCATTTTTTGACACTATTGGACTAATACCATCGGACATTGTCTTTATAGTACCAAGTACACCAAAAATAAGAGCAATATTAAGTATATCAAAAATAGGACTACCATAAGGGTTTTTTCTTCTATTTTCGATATCATCGCAGAAGATCAACAATCTTAACTTAAAAATCTTTAAAATAACATTTCCTGGTTCCATTTTAAGGATAGATCTTACGAAAAGGAGTTTTTTCACTCTGACATATGATGTAAGTTTTAACCATCCTAGCCCATAGAAACTGCTGTTATTCGGAGCTCTTTGAGGGAACCGTTGTACCCTTTTACCGGAATAAGATTGAAAGGAGCTTAACAGTTCCTCATCCTTATCACTCATAACCCAAACTTCACAACCAAAGGTAACTGTTGGAACCACGACCTGCCAGAATATACTGTTGCATGTCCCCATATTAAGCCCATTTTTTCGCATACCTAAGCCAGACGAAGCATTAAGGGTTTTTCTCCCTTTTGAGACCTTTTCTTCTATGCGAGTATGGTTGTCGGGGAAAATTCTCATTTTAACCCCTACGTGATCATATGTGGCTTTTTCCTTTACAACATCGCTGCCTAACCTAAAATTCCTGTACTTGCTATTGTTTACATTCGTCTTTTTATCTTCCCCGAACACCATCACTGCAGACTTAGAGGCATTAAATTTGAACCGCCATTTTTTCCCATATTCATAAACCATATCATGAATCATATCTGTACGTTGTTTAGAGACCGTAGCAGTAGCTAGGTCGTCTGCGTAACCTGCTGGGCTGCTTGGGATATGGTCAATTGTACAACATAATTTTGACTTTTCTAACTTAATAAGCAATTCGTCGATAAAAATCAGATATTTCACCAACGAGAGGACCCCGCCCTGATGGATTCCGCATGACATGGGGTACCAATCGGAAAAGCTACCGGCCACGCGAACTCTACATTGAAAATCTGTATAAGTTCTGTACATTATTCGCCATAGTTTTCCTATGATCCCCATGTCATGCAGTTTGGAGAAGAGGCCATTGATCCAGACCGTGTCAAACGCCTTGGACACATCAAAATAAGATACGAATACCTTATTATGTGTCTCCAAGGCGTTCGCCACAGTCTCTTGTAATAAAAGAGACGTGTGCACGCAGGACTGACCTTTGCGGCACGCTCCCTGGAATTTGGAAATGACTTCGTTCTGTGTCCACCATGTACCCAATCTGTCCCATATAACCATTTCATACATTTTACTAAAAATACTCAGCAGGGTAATCCCCCTATAATTATTGGTATCAGAGCTACAAAGATTTTTTCCCTTGAAAAGGGGGACCTGTATGCCCCGTCTAAAATTCAATGGGACATATTCCCACTTATTTACAAGGTTAAAGATAAATGTCAAAGTAATGATGAGTATAACACCACCATATTTTACATGTTCTGCACAAATTCCATCAAAACCGCTTGATTTGTTTGATTTAAGTCTATTCACAGCCTTTTGTACTTCCCTAGTACTAATAGGGGCTTCCAGGAAAATACTGTTGTCATCTTGAGCATTGAGGTCATAGACTTTCTTATTAACAAGGTTAAAATGCTCGCTATCATAGGTTTTATCATCCACAGGTGTACTGAGCAGAGAGAAATGGTCACGCCACACCTCCAGTATCTCTTTGACTTCATAGACCACCTTGTCACGTTTATTTTTGATTGCCAAGATTTTACTGCCTGGGGATTTTCTACACTTTTTCAGGTGTCGCCAGAAGGCGCTCCTATCAGTACTATTGCTCTCGATTGCTTCGATCATTTTTTCATTCTCGTACTCTTTACTGACTCTTTTAATAGCCTTAGCGAAGATCTTTTTGGCACATTTATGCTCAGACCATGACTTGGAGTTTTGGCTGCGTGGTCTGCCTTCTGCTACCCACATTCGGTACTTTGCGATTTTCTCGGTTTTAAGGTTACTTAACTCAGGGCTCCAGAAGGGTTTAAGGTTGGGGCGAAATTTTGAGGCTGGAAGAGCCTTGCTAGCGCACATAAGAACGTCCACCACCATTTCAAAGGCTTCATCTATTTGCAGGGGATTGTCAATCTGCCCTACAAAGGTAAGTATATCTTCCATTTTCTCGTTTACTCTTTTAGTATACACAGCGTTTATGTCCTCTGATGATATTTTGTTCCACCTGGTGACTCTAGGAGGTATCACATTTACCGTTGTGGGCAATAATTCGCCTACAGCGAGACTAATTATAATAGCATTGTGGTCGGAGCAATTCAGAGGATCTTCATGGAGAACTCGGCATTTGGTGATGTTTTCTAGCATCTCATACGGGGTAAGTATATGGTCTATAGTTGTGGACCCTGTGGGTCCTATAAAAGTTTCAAGTGGTCCTTCTGACCAGGACTGACAATTAACTGACACTAATATTAACCTAAATGTGAATTAGATCTGACCGTTTTTGTTCAAATGTTGGAAGTTTCCCCTATGCGTATTACTGTTCATATTGCAACTGCACTAGTAGTTCATATTTGATTTCTGCAACATTAGTCACCTTACCTTTTCTGTCTGTGTTGTATATTTTCTTCTTAGTCAATAATATCACCTTATCAATTATGGAGTTCTTATAGGCAGTACCAAATATTTTCTCTGGATCAGAAATTTTGATCTTATCTTTAAATACTATACCTTACCAACTTAACCTGTCGCCGAAATGTATATTTTTGTGACACTCAAGAAAAGCGTGCTCAATTGTCTAGGGTCTATTATTGCATAAAGGACATTCTGGATTATCCAAAATTTTCATTCGACATAAAACTTGATTTGTAAAAGTTCTTCTATGCAATAATTTAAATTGATAATATCTCACATATGAACAATCAAAATCGTTATCTGTATTCTTAAAAGATTGAATCAGATTAACTTCTGATATCTCTTATAACAGATTTTCTGACCATTTCCCTGCACATTTACTTGATATGTCCCTATTTCCTGACATTTATCTTTACTAAATACATGAACAGCCTTTTTCATTCGCTGCTAAGGGCTACCTTCTTTATTTAGTGATATAAAGATTTCCTAAAACATTTGCTTTTGCTTTTTTTCAAAGCATTATATTCAATAAATAACATAAAAATCCAGATCTCTCTAAATCGTTCATACTCAATAAATAGCCCGTTAAATACACAATATCATATAAGGAACGATAACATATTTCCCTACTATAATGAACAAATATCTCCTTATCCAACCACTACAATACAATACAATTTAACCATAGACGAGTGGCCAAGCTCTCCGTATGATTGGTTGGATAAAATATTTCCCAAATCAACTTTATGGCTTGCACAACATCAATCCAAAAAGCATTTTAATAGTTTGTTCAATGTTTTCAATGTAAATTCTACCATAGAATATTGCTTTATCAATGTTACAGTAATGTGGAAAAGATGCCCGACCATCTGTTTGATTACATATTCTTCTCAACCAAGATAAGTTCGAAGCTTTGTCAAACAATAACATATTGGCAAGTGGCAAGCCACCCATTTCTTTAACATTTTCCAGTATACTTTGTTTAGGTGTTGAATGTTTATCTCCCCATTGTAAATGACATTGTAAATGACATTATAAATGGCATTGTAGATGGCATTGTAAATGACATTGTAAATGGCATTGTAAATGGCATTGTAAATGACATTGTAAATGGCATTGTAAATGGCATTGTAAATGACATTGTAAATGGCATTGTAAATGACATTGTAAATGGCATTGTAAATGACATTGTAAATGGCATTGTAAATGACATTGTAAATGGCATTGTAAATGGCATTGTAAATGACATTGTAAATGGCATTGTAAATGGCATTGTAAATGACATTGTAAATGGCATTGTAAATGACATTGTAAATGACATTGTAAATGGCATTGTAAATGGCATTGTAAATGGCATTGTAAATGACATTGTAAATGGCATTGTAAATGTAAACTGTGTTTCAGAATGATTGGTTGAATTTTGTTTGTCTTATAAATGGTCAGGACTTGAAAATATCAACATGTTTATACGAATGAAAACCTTCCTTTCATCATCGCTAAGGATTTCCACACAAAGGCGTTTATAACTTCTCATCCATTGGTTTGAAATGGGTTAAGCAGACGCTGTTAACCTAACCCAGTGCATACTTCAGTGTTCATCATGGTGTTAATTTGGAAGTAATCCCACGAGCAGCCAGCGACGGAAAGCCTGAAAGTAAACCGGATTTTCCATTTCCGCCTTAAGGACAGCATTCTTCTCGTTGTGAATTGCTCCGCTGTGCATGGGGGCAACACCAATAAGACACGCTCCTCTCTAGACTAAAGTATCTTTCTTGCCGAGGCAGGGCTGTTTTTGTTGAATATGTGTGCAATATATATATGTCAAATGCTGTCACCAGCGATCTTCGCATTTTTAGATTGTATCGATTGTGTTATTTTTTACAACAAGCCCGTTAGTTTCGTGTTTGGGTATGATTGCATGCCTGAATATATTTTCAATAGACGTCGGCCGGCTCTATGACACTTTCGAGAATTATGCCTAAAAGGGATAGTAAACCCAAAAAGTATTAAGTGCCCTAATGGAAGAGTATGTTTCAAGGTTTAAATCGACCCTCATCTGCTACGAAGTGCACAACCGTTATTGAGTAATTGGAATTTAAACTCACTTTAAAAGGTATTCTGTGGGGATGGCCATCCTGGTTATTTTGGGACCTAAAATATCCCACAATGCAACATTGAATTGTGCAGAAGTACAAAGATGAAATCTATGAAAGTCAGCTAAGACTTGAATTGACTGGCCAATCAGCGCTTAGACTGGACTGGCCAATCAGCGCTAAGACTGGATTGGCCAATCAGCGCTAAGACTGGACGGCCAATCAGCGCTAAGATTGGACTGGCCAATTAGAGACATGCCACAGGAAACAGCAAACATGGTGCCGCCATTGCCTTTCATCAGAGGCCCAGATTGCTTAAATTTGACATGTTCAAATGTAAATATCTCCAATTCTAGGCAGATTATAGCAGCAGCATATGATGGTTGATTTTAAAGCGTGATAGATGTTCTTCCATTATTGTAGGTAATTGTTTTTGGATTTCCAATCCCTTTTAAACCAAGACCGTACAGACAAGAACAATACGAATCTAAGATAAAGTAGCTGTGAACAGTTTTGTTTGTTTCTCAATGACTATCATCTATCTAAAACTATATATACACATATATATATATATATATATATATATATATATATATATATATATATATATATATATATATATATATATATATATATATATATATATATATATATATATAGTAGAATAATCTTAATTCGACGTCCTTAAACGAAAGCCTTTGAATAGCCGGCAGTCAGATAAAGAATGAGTATCTTGCTAAGCCATACCTGTGAGAGACGAGATTTCTGTCGCTTCTCCTGCCATTGCTCACCAAAACATCGACTCATTCATGTTTATACCGTTTTACCTCTTTATCCATGAGATAGTACATGCCATTCCGTGGATTATTTTCAATCTCGTTTTTAATTTGTGCGCAGTTTAAAAGATTCTTCTATACATCTGGTCTCTGTTATCTTGCAAGAGCGGGCACTGCATAAGCATGTACCACACATCTTCTATGTATACAAATCACAGTTATTACACACTCGGTAACTTTGTGGCAGACCTTCAGTACGATTCAGACAGTGTTGGGACTGCAAGCAGCCAGTGGCCATGGCTTAAAGACGCTGGGCCTTCAAGGTAGGCCCCCATTTATACATTACTGCATGGGGTTAGAAGCAAGAAAGAGTTAATGATAGAAACGGCCAGGAGTGGGCCACAGGGCGAGGAGTCCGTAGTGAACGTCAGGGCAGTTTAGATAAAGCAGATCAGAACGGTAATACAGTAAGCTTATAATGGACAGCCAACGTACTAATTCAGCAATCTGGAGATAATGGCTGGCCTTTTGATGTAACTGTAAATAGTGAAGCAATCTTGATATTTGGGCAATGCCATATCCCATCACACTATTGATGTTTCCTATCATGATTTAATGATGCCCAGTACAGTCAAGGTCTTACACAGGATGACCTCTAAAGACATCTGCTCTTATGTAGCTAATGATTCATAAAAGGTTCAGTAAACGTGGTAATACTCATAGGGCTGTATAATGTAAACATCTGAGGAACCTAAGTGTACATACACCCACTATTATCTCAGAAAGACTTACGTTACTGTTTCAACCGTTACGCATCATCACGTTATCAGGTATAAACTGGCAGGTGTATTAGCCGCACACATGGGAAATAGAACCCGACGTGTATTGATAAAGTATTCGTTAATGAGATTTGAAGTACTGTATTTGGAAATGGTCGTCATGCAATTTAATAAATTTGATAAGAGAACCAAAAGTTATATTTACCAGATTTCCTTTAAACATGTGGACCCTTTTGAGAAGTTCATAGGAGAGACAACTATCAATATCAAATTGGAGGATATGGCTTGTATTAATATTTGGGGCATTTCGCGACCTGTTGAGTAGAATCAAAGAGCATGCCGTATATGATTTATTATACTAAACCATTTAAGTTAAACAGAGAACGTACTAAGTTGTTACAGGACAAGAATGATAACGTTACAACACATGATGTGGTATTTTAGATTGGATAGAATTAGCCAAATATTCCAATATCGTGTCTCCACCTGAACAAAGAAATTACACGGAATTTGGGTAGGATAGTCTGGAACAGCATGCAAACTATTTGGAAAATTGGTCTGCTAAAGTTATCAGGTTGGGTGAAATATAAAGGCACACACTATGGACATATTTAACTGATGACGAATTCAAGCAACACAAATAATGTTTAGAATTTTCAAAACTAATACATATGACCTAGGAAGGTAGGAGTCAAACCATTTAGTTGTATTACCTGTGGTCGACGAGACAAAGAGACAATTCAAGATTATTGAAAAGTATGTTGACAATTGCATTTAAAATGCTGGTTTTTAATAGGTTCTGCGGAAGCATGCTAAGGATGAGACAAAACCAAAAGGAAGGTGGAGAACTATATCACAGGTAGATTCAAACACATCAATTAGCGATTACGAATGTTATTGCCCCTTTTCTTCTATTCTCTATCCTCTATTCTCTGAAGTCATTTTCAAGTCTTGATCAATTAATAAAACTCTCGAAACCAAACATTATTAGCATATCTGGAATAGTAAATCGATCTGGATGATTGTAACTTCGTTTATTTAAGAAAGTAATAAATAATTCAACATGTATCACTCTTAATTGTGAAATATTCGGAAATTAGTATTGATGATGGTTGATAAAAGGCCCATCAAGTAAACAATTCCTGCAGCATGCATGTTTAGTCATACCTTAAATAAAGACAGGGAAATAAAAAACACCGTTTGGTTATCACCATATTATCCATCCATGACCATTTTTCTATCAAAATAAATGTTATCAAAATACATTTTGAACCTTTCAAAAATGTCAAAATTACAAAATATATATAATAATGTTTAGGCGAGAAATTACCAACTTCGGCTATTGCACGACAATTCTATATGTTGACTAGAGTATATATATAT
This sequence comes from Maea johnstoni, assembly GCA_963942565.1. NCBI lineage: Eukaryota > Metazoa > Annelida > Polychaeta > Spionida > Magelonidae > Maea > Maea johnstoni. The sequence continues at coordinate 459,331 of OZ012687.1, read as the reverse complement.
ATATATATATATATATATATATATATATATATATATATATATATATATATATATATATATATATATATATATATATATATATATATATATATATATATATATATATACATATATTTATATGTTAGAGTAAGAGTGTCAAACCAGGGATTTAGTCAAATCCCTAAAACTTTCAGGGATTTGGTCAAATCCCTGTTTCACTCAGGGATTTGACTAAATCCCTAACGTTTCCAGTGATTTGACTAAAACCCTGAAAATAGGAGGGTCATTTTTGACAAGTTTACTGGACGCATTCAGAGTGATTATTGAATGACAATTACCTTTCTTTTATGCTTAGTTGAGTGCTACTCATGATACCTGACAATCAAAGTAATGAGGATTTGGCATCAGTATCATCATCATCATTATTATCATTATTATTATTATTATTATTATTATTATTATTATTATTATTATTATTATTATTATTATTATTATTATTATTATTATTATTATTATCATCATTATTATTATTATTCCACTAATCTGATTATGCGTGAAAATGATCTTTTGGTAGGCGTAATGGTTTCAACAAATTACCTCATATGGTGGCAACTATCAGATGCCCACCCTGAGCATATCAGATCGTGTGAAGTGATGGCAAAACTTGTTTGCCACGCCAGTAGACTTAAAAGTGACGATGTCCGACTCAAAGGACTAGCCCCTAGTCATAGGGTATGTAGTAACTGCGACCTGTACTTATTAGAAGATGTTAAGCACATTCTTATGCAGTGTCCCTCCAACTATGCTAGTATGTCGACCCTCTTCGACACGCCGAGTATTAACTGCCCAAATGTAGCTAGTGTCCTTAAGAATGAACCCCACAAGTGCTTAATGAGACTACTAGGAGGTCATTTCCAGGTGTTGATGATGAGGAGGTACATTGGGCTAGGATCTTTATTGCCCATTCTGTAAGCAGAATATACCTCTGTATACTCAGATCGAGAGAAGGCATTGGCTAACTAGGCAGCAGTTATTACTGGCCTGCCTCCCATGGTCCTGACTCTCATCTGAAATACATTTCTAAGTTTTGCTAGGCTATTTCTGCCTCAATTGACTTTTAGAGACATTGCACATACCTCACTATAGCTCTGTGCAGCATAGGTTTAAGTTAATCAACAATTTGTTATATGTTAACCCCTGTTTTTTGTTCATTTACATTTATGTTTATCTTCTTATTACGTAAAATATGTGTGATGTATACTTTTGTAATCTTTATGCCCGGGTCTTTATGATACAGTCAATAAATATACTACTACTACTATTATCATAACTATTACTTTGATGATGATCACGGTTGTAGGAGGAGTAGTAGTAGTAGTAGTAGTAGTAGTAGTAGTAGTAGTAGTAGTAGTAGTAGTAGTAGTAGTAGTAGTAGTAGTAATGGCATATTTACCCATGATTGTTATTACTATTATTATAATTATTATTATTGTTACTATTATTATCCTTGTATTTACAAGGATGATGATGATGATGATGATTACAGTAGTAGTAGTAGTAATAGTAGTAGTTGTGGCATACTGTTTTCCGAGCTTTTTTAAGGGAAATTGTCAATTCTTGTTTCTTTTGGATGTTTATTTGAAGTTATGAGAGCTAACATAATTACATTCAGAAATCACGATGAGAAATTGGAAGGAAATGGTGTGGAAACGCGCCTGGGATCTGGAAAACTATGATTGGACAATCAGAACAAATCTTTTCAGCTCAACCAGGATTGTGAAGGGTATAATGGAAAATGTTGAAACCGTAGTATGGTGGAAGCTATCGAATGTATCACATGCGAACATAATCCAATGCAAGACTATGGCAAAAATTACGATGGACCAAGAGTGAAAGAGAAAATATTTAAATATTTTTTTTCACCACCGTATTTTGTTGGGAGAAAATATATTTAAATATATTTTCACCACCGTATTTTCGGGGGAGAAAATATATTTAAATATATGTTCTCCACCGTATTTTGGGGGGAGAAAATATATTTAAATATATGTTCTCCAACATATTTTGGGAGGAGAAAATATATTTAAATATATTTTCACCACCGTATTTTGGGGGGAGAAAATATGTTTAAATTTAATTTTTCTCGACCACTATAGAGAAAGGGAAAATATGTTTCAAGCAATGGCTGGTTGCTTGGCTCATTTTCCTAATGGTATGGGGAGTTATCGTTATATCAACATAGCGAAATGACACTGGGAACCGAGATAGGTAAACAAGGAAAGGTCTTCTGATGATGAATACATTGTGGCCTCACAGCAGGATAGTATAGGATTTTTTGAGAAACGCAGCTCCTACGTACACCCACAATTATGGGTGTCGGGGACCTTCAAAAGAAGTCTAAATTGGTGAAACCGTGGTACTCTTCCTCCCGACATATTAATGTACACAATGATTTAAAAAAACAGAACTGGAATTGGTTAATGTTCACTACTGGTGATAGCTTTCGGTTGAATGTTCTGTGACCGCCGTACTGCTTTTTCTAGAAGTGGGATTTTCCTTTTTTTGGACCCTGCTTTCCTAGTATTCCAATGTTGTTGTTTTTTGTTTCTCCTGCATGTTTAAAAGAGGTACCTCTGCTTTAAGCCCTACAAATGATTCAGATATACAGGACCTTTCTTTTTACTTTTTTGATGTAGCATCAATCCGTTTGTTATAATTTGGTATACTCTATGTGAGTAATATTTCT
>OZ012687.1:401606-451606 GCA_963942565.1 Maea johnstoni | reverse complement strand
TGATATTCCGTAAAGACTACGATACTCTCACTAAAAACCTACTCTACACCTCCTGTGATTGTAGACTGCTATACGTTCCGTAGATGTGGTAACCTGCAATAACCCAGTGATTCTCACCAGGCACAGAAGTGTTCTACCACCATAAGCAATTTCCTAACATGGGTAAAATTAGGGCGTCAAGGCTAACGGGATCTTTGATTAGAGCCAGATCAGATTTATTTAATGATATTGAACACAAACTAATTTTTCTTTAAATTTGGAAGGTATCAACTTTGTGACCAAAAATATAAGATATCAAAAAAATTACATACATTTTACCAGATTTCTTTCAGAAAAGACAGAATAGTCAATATATTCAAATACGTTGATGCGGAACAGTTCATAAACCTAGAACAATATATGCCTTTTGATGAATCAGAAAAGTGTTTTTAAACTTTCACAAAATAATAAGAGCACAGGATCTGATGAATCCTACAATAAATGCTATAAGCTCTCTTGGCCAGAATTGGAATAGTTCCTACTTGAGATTGTTTACTTATAACAAAACGAAAATGGAAATTAACAAAACGCAGCATGAGGGCAAGTAGTCCTGAAGGGGACAAAAGGTAAATGACGAATATTGTAAATGTTTTGCCAATATCATTACAAACAGCATAAATGGTTTTCTAACTTCAATAATACAATGTGATCAAAAGAGATTTGTAAACGGAAGTCTCGTTGGAGAAAACTTTAGGTTAACAAATGATAGTATCTATGAAGTAAGGATAGCTTAATTATTTTGATTTTAAAAATCTCTAAAGCATTCGATCCAATCTCATTGGGCTTTACTGATACAGCTTTAGAGATCTGTGGCTATGGAGAAGACACCAATTGATTCACACTAAACATAAGGGCTCATTTACATATATATTACGAAATGCTTTCGGATCCAATACTTTCAATTTGAGAAGGGCAACCTTTATGGCTGTCTCTCTCGCTGTTATTGTAATTGGGATTTTATCTGGTATCCCCTACCAGTTGTAACTTAAGGGGGAAATCATAGTACCAGGCGAACACCACCACCTAACCCCAAGTCACTGGCAGTTTTCCCACATGCTCTGGGTGGGATTCGAACCCAGGCAGTGGTAAGAGAGAGAGCTAGCGGGCAGTGGCAACACAATTTCGACCACAGGGCCATCAGGGCAGGTCCCAGATCTTATCTGCGTTCAGACAAAATAATCAAAGCATTAAGCTCTACTTCCATTCCACGTTTTCTTTATCCTTTTGGTTTAGTTATGTTTCTGTACATCATCTTTTTGCGTTCTCTCTCCTGTTTATTATACTGAGTTCCCTAATTTTGGAATTTAAACATTGCATTCAATAAAGCAAATATATACATAATTAAAGCATTAATGGAATGATAGCGTAGGGTATAAGACATGAGTATGCATTAAGCAAATAGAGATTGAAATGGATAATTAATTCATCACTTTGTATATTGCCTGCTTCTAATGTAGTTAAAATGATATATGCATAGGGAATATTGTGATTTCCTTTGGATGCAGTACAAATCATATATTTGAGAATTAAAATGAAGTAACAATAAGTCATTGACATTTAGCAAGAGCATCAAATAAGCCTTTTTATTATTCTTAACATTCAAGTTTGCTATTTGACTCAGATCATGTAACCCACAGTGACACTATGGGTCAGCATTAGGTTTAGTGATATTATTACCATTGAAAAATGGCATAGGTCACTGGGAGTTAAGATGGCTGAACAGGTGGAGGACCAATTACCAGGAAATATTTCTTCTTTCAGTTTCTATATTGTATAGTTGATTACTCATTCTGTTAAGATTTTTTAAGGTATTTTTGGTAGTAAATATTTGAAGATTTGTCTAATTTTCTTTGTTTGTCTGAGCAATACTCTGGACAGCGAAAGTGAATCTAAAATATTTCTTAGGTTTGTCGTTTAGGTCGCTGGACTGTTTTAATTATCCACCTTTTTTGTTTATTGAGAGGAATTAAGCTGATTGTTTTAATTTTGATGTTTAAGTGTGATAATGCTTTTTTATAGGTTTTATAGCAATCAAATGTGTCTATGAGTCTTTGAGAATAAAGAATATTTCTTTATACAGACATCATCTTTCATGAGATGCTACAAATGAAGTAATGCACATTCCATTAACCATAATATATGTGCCTCAAAAATAAACCCATTGATACAACTTAAGATCACCTTTTAACATAAAACACATTTGTTGGCACCAAAGGTAACATATGCAGCTCCCAAACTTTCATCACAACTTCTTTCCCCGGGCTGTTTCACTGTTTGCCTACATGGGTTTCTGCAACAAAATTGCTTCATTGAAAAAGGCTTTACAGACCTGCTAGCCATGTGACAAAAGTAAGTAGGAAACACATCAAGCAAACCTTTTTTCCTAATTACTTTTCAAATGTCTTGGGATGCGAGGCACTTTTGTTTCGGCATTATCAGGCACATGTGTTTGTTTCAGTGCTGGAGCCATGCGATATTCCTTAGCCACTCATATCATAGATATTCCCTCAGTGAGGCGTGCCAGGGGGTCACCTATCTAATACTTGATGCCCCAAGAGGAATCAATGCAGCAGAAGCACTAACAGTTTCACTGGAGGACTGGGTTTGGTCTACTTCGACTAATTCCTACCCCATCTGTTTAACTCAATCATGCTTAAGAGTCTCCTTAACAACTGTCGTCTGGTTTTATGGTTTATTTGAAAACCATTTGGGAATAAAGTATGGGTTAACTAAATACTTTTAATGGAAAAGTATCGTTCGTCAGAATATTTTCACGAGGAATACAGTTGTTAGATCGTGTTTTTACCTTAATGAATAAACATGAAGACGCGAGGACGAATAGATAGTGTTTCGATTCTGGGAAAGGCACTTCCTCTAGGCTGAAATGACATTTAAATGCTGCAACCTTCAGCAACCTAAGTTCTCCTTGCCTTAGAGGCAATATCCACCTGAAAGGGGATTACACAGTACAATTCTACACATAGGAAAACAGCTTTGCTATAACCCATTCACAAGCTGAACGTACACATGAAGTGGTACAAATCTACACATGGGAAAACAGCTTTGCTATAACACATTCACAGGCTGAGGGTACACATGAAGTGGTACAAATCTACACATAGAGAAACAGCTTTGCCATAACCCATTCACAAGCTGAGGGTATACACATGAAATGGTACAATTCTACACATAGGGACAATATTATTCAGTTATCGTGTATTTTTCAAAGATCCTTTTCACAGGCAATATATTCCAAGAGCTGATAGTATTTCAAAGGCATTATTTAGTCGTAATCAATACATTGCAAATGATAATGTTTCTTTTCATTGGAAATATTTTGATTATTTAACATTATCTTGTTTTTTAACTTGAAATGTCTTGTTCCTGATAGGTTTTGTGAGTCCCTCTTGAATGGTTTTCTACGATCACTGCAATGAATGATTTATAGTCAAGGTTGTCCGGCCATCTGTGCACTCCAGATGCAAATGGAATAAATAATATCGCGGAAAAGCATTAGAACGACTGGCTAAGTGATTGAGCCTATCTTTTGGGTAATTAGTCTACTTCTCCAGCTTGTGTGAATGTGTATCGCCCACGCAGAGGCAGCATTTTGAGGGGAAGTCTTATCACAATTACTCGCATCTTCATTGTACGGTCCATTACGGAATGTTACTTTGCCTCCCTTACAATGTTGATTTGTTCACGGGTTTATAGTAATAGGATAATAGTACAGGTCGTGAGAGGTCTTAGAATAATGCCTTACCTGTGAAACCATTCATGGCACCACTAACCTCGATAGGTAGCACTGTCGAAGGGGATTTCCATTTGTGAATAACTTTCAGTATTTTCTAAGCAATGCATTTGCAATATTTGAAAAAGGAGGATGTGTCAGATGAAGTGAAGGCATCCAAAAATTCCTGTTTTTTCGTCACAGGGGTAAACTCATAGTATGATATGTTTACATTAGAGAATTACGGCGAAGATGTGGTGTATTCTGGACAATGTTTTCATATGCATCATGTTAGATTTTCTCAAAAAGTGTCGCCTAGGGAATGAAAGAAGTCATCACGTTGCGTATTTTTTGTTTATTGTATATATATATATATATATATATATATATATATATATATATATATATATATATATATATATATATATATATATATATATATATATATATATTTATATATTCATACTTATTTATGTATATCCAATTGCTTTGCTAATCCATTCATCATTCAGCTATTGCAATACCATATACACCTCGAGCTCAACACTAATTAAATTATTCTTCATCTGACCTGCATTCTAACACAGTATCACCATACATCTGTCATTTACAAAAAAATATATCAGATCCCTATCCTTGATATTAAGTTACCTCTGATTAATTTACTGGCTAATCTCCATGCTGGGGTCATCTCAGCATATCTTGCATTTCCTATTTCTCCGCCTAGCATTATTCTACCTCTAATTGATACCTATATATGTCTCAACTCATCATACATCCTACATCTATTGGTTTCTTGATATTGGCACTCGATGACAAAGTGGTCGATAGTTTCAGACTCATCGTAATCACGTTATTCCTCGTCTAACTGATATCGTATCTGGCATTGGCCAACACACAAAATACGACGACCCTTTCATAACCAGCATAATAAGGTCTTTCACAGCTCTCCGAGACTTACAAGCGGCGTTTACTCTCCATCTCGTTAGTTCATCCCCAAACCACATGCTTCATTCACATTGGGCATTCTAATATCACCATTAACAACATCAATGACTTTCTCTAACATACCTTTCTGGACACTGACATTCAATGTATCTATTAAAGGGCTGTTATACAGATTTTCCAGTTGTATCTGTACATCTCTGGAAGCCACTCAGAAATGTCTCATACTTACTGCTCAAGATTAATATCGCACACCTATATTAGAGCGTAGGCATTTCTCTTGTACAGTGTATCATATTATTTGTAGCGATATGTGTACCTCCCTTTCTATTGCCTACACAGGTCATCATGGCGAGAACCTTTCTGGCTTTTGCGATTTTCCCTTCAGATCTCACGTAAGCATCTCCTAGTACACATGATATGATACCTACGTGATCATATCACATAGCTTCTTTGACACTTTATTCATCTACGGGACACATTCCTTTTTGCCATTCCTATTCTCTTATATTTACCCTTTTCGTACGGTTAGGGCAGCATTGACACATTAACTTTCATTTGAAATGTAATTGCAATCGGAATAGTTGTTTAAATTTGTAAAGTAATTGCAAGAGTATAAGGCACAATACTGAGGTATTCTAATTTCAAAATATAACTTTCAAAATTCCATGCTTGTAACCAGGTACAGCTATATTTCTGGAAAAGTTCAAATTTTGAAACAATTGTGAGCCCTTCACTTACAGTATGTTCAGAATTATAGATAGATAGATAATCTCTATTTCAAGTCGGTAATGATTTTACATAGTAAAAACGAACTGCCTGGCCGACTACACAATAACAATTCAAAAATGTAACATACAGGGTGTAACAGCAATATAAATGATAAGTAGAGGGGAATTGAGTTGGCACATATTAATTAACAATGAGTAATGTCTTCAGTCTTTCAGAACATATGTTTATGATTTTGGTGTAGATTAGCAGATACTCCTGCTCGTTGACTGGTATAACTTATACCAGCAGAGAGAGCAGGTACAGTTAGTTCCACACCAGGTTGAGGCTAGGTTTTTGAACTCTTTTAGTGATGTTGTTTGTCTCATGTTCTTAGGTAGTGAGTTCCATACCTTAGGTCCAGTATATCTAATTGATTGCTTTCCAAAGGAAATAGTGTTAAATGGAGATAATGTCACAGAGTGGTCCTTTCCAAGGCTGTATTCAGATTCTCTCTCTATGAAAAGAGAGCTGACATAGGGAGTATTCACATATAATCCATCACAACTTAAAGAACACACTTGCTACTATTATCGAGTACTTAGCACGTAGGCTGGTACATGTGCTGTACAAGCCAATGCAGCAATCCCCTGCTCTGCCTTTTGTGATTTTGAAAAGTGCAAATGATATTTCTTCTGCTGCTATTCTCAGATGCACAACAATGGAACTTGTCAAGCACACGAGAAAAATGGTTAGGACAACCTTAACCAATTAATGCCCACAGCAGCCTATAGCAACATTGAAATTTGATCAAAGCTTAAAGACGAACACATGCTTCAGGCCCGGACCTAGAAATCTTCTTGAAATATATTGAGAAATGATTCTGCATTTTAATACTATTATCAGAGTTACAGATTCAGACAATGGTTTCTGTACGAACTCTTCAACATCAGTGTGGTACACTTCAAAGAACCTGAGTACCTATTGTATACCTAGTGCTGCATGTTAGCCATTGTTAGATGCTCAATACCATAAGGAAGTGGGTACATCATTAGCACTGCTTACTGATGAGCTTTCCTGTAGAGTGCTAGCCTAACATGAACTAATTCAATCTCGTGGATGTTAGCTATCACTTCTAATTGAGATAGCACTTTCTCTGCACACCCGCTGTAATTAAAAGTAGATTGACTGGATATTGGACGTCGTGACTGGAAGGGAAGGTATATTTAGTTAATCAAGTCTTCTGAGCGAGAAAATGACTTCTTCAGAAATACCTCAATTAAAAGTATACGCTCTAATAGGTATTAGCTTCAATTGATTATGGTAAATGACTATCCATTATATGTGTGGTAATGAAAGGGGGATTTAAATAAGAGCAACGATATGCAAAGGAAAATGTTGCGATATAGCAGTCTCAGCCCTGTTTTGCTGATCTGTTTCTGTTTAGGTGTTTTGCTTTTTTCTTGTCATGTTGTTTTATTGAGAGTAGAAAAACTATCCATTTGCATAAAAGCAGGATATGAATAGAATGTGTAGTAATTGTGTTTCCTTTAACAGAGAATGATATTTTGGCATCTTATGTGACCAGTAAAATTGTTTTATCAGATGGTTATGTTCTTATAAAAGATGGTATGAGGGAGGTGAATTAAGGGGCAACCGGATGTTTGTGGTCTTGGATGGTATAACAGATTTTATAACAGTTATTTCCTAATAAGTGAAAGGTTTCAACTGTCCATACGTTTTCTTCATTCCAACTTTGGTTATGTTAATTTAAAGGATTTTCAATGCGAGTACACAGCGAGTTAGAATTGTATTCAACAAATGGAGGCATGTCACCGATATAATTAAGAGACCTTGTTTGTCTTGTCCCCACAATACAAACATATCTTAATAACAATACAATGTATGACGAGAATGGTCGATATGTGTTTCTTTTGTTTAACCATTCCTGTACAAACATGGTTAAGATATTTCTTATTTTGACTTATTGATGTCGTCTTCAAGTTGGCATACCATGCACACACTCTGAGCGTGTAAAAGCGTACCTCCACTTCCAAGATTAAAAGAAAATATGTGTTAGAGGTAGTTTAAAAAATGCCCCTTAAGCTAATTCTCAAGAATCAGTCAATTCCAAGAGTTATGTTCAAAGGTTTCAGACCATGTGTGCACTCCAGACACAAAAAGGTTTAAAAACACATAGTTAGGGCACACAAAGCAAAGCAGAAAGGATGGATGATTTCTCTTCACCCATTTTTCAATCGCCTCTCTTTTAGAAGAGTTATGTACAAAGTTGTCCAGCCATGTGTGCACCCCGGATGCAAATGAATAAAGAAAAAGAAATAGATTGAGCACTAAAATAGCAGATGTGTCTGATAAAGCCTGAAAAAAGTGCCTTCATTCCCGAGGTATCTTATGCCTCATTATTCATGTGTCTTACCGAATAGAGGCTGTCAAGGGGATCCTATTTCTATCAGGCAGATAATGCATGCTCGCAGGTCGCACACTGCCCAGAGCAATAGTCTACTGGGATTACTAATCTATCAAAACCCTTCCGGAAAGAGGGGCTTCCCCGGCCCCCTTCTAGGCTTCTGTGTGTGCTTTACCTGTAATATCCCATAGTACCTCCGTTCAGTGACACTGTGGGGGCTAGTGGCCGCGCAGAGTAGTCTTAGGAAGCTGTTTCCAGCTAGGAGTTGTTGACCTTTAGAAACGTTTATCTGATCCTGAAGGTGGCACAATGTTAATTTCCTTTAGCTGGTGGATTTCCGGGAAAAGGGACACATTAGAGCACTAGAAGCAATAATATAGCTGTTCCTTGGGATTTACGTCTCCTTAGATGACCTAGGACAAGTGGACTGTGGAATTCCGTTCACAGTCACTTTGTTCTGCCATTTGTGACTACCGGGTAGGTGTTAATTGCGGATGACACCGTAGTACACGAGAACATCAATGCCCAAAATAAACACTGCCAACTTCTTCACATGCCTCCGCCGGATAGCAACCCGGACAGTCGTGGTAACGCATTAGACCACTAAGCTTTCGGACAGGCTCCCCATTAGTATCGCGATGAGATAGGAACCAGGAATAACCTGGTAGAAATTGCCATCTCTTTACGAATAGTCTGACGGGTCTTACAGTTGCAAAAGCACCATATAGGCAGCCATTTGCCAAACCAAACGATCGAATAGCAACCAGACGATCCCGCTAGCGGGAATCCAGCCGTATTCAAACCCGAGATCTCACCACTGAGAGCCAGGCGTCCTCGCTCACAACAGGCCTGTAAATCCCTATGACTCGCTGCATCAAATCAACCAACAGTTTATAGCCATCTTCTTCCTCTCTAAGAGCTGTTTCATTCTGACAAGCCCCGATAGCCAGGTTGTCTAGGGTGTTGCCACTGACCGCTCGCCATCTCTCATACCAGAATGCATTAAAGCTGGTCTCATGGCATATGAGTAAGTTGCCAGCGGTTAGTCGGTGGTTTTTGCTTGGTACCATAGTTTCCCTTATAGCTTACAACTGGCTATCTACGTTGTCACAAGAGGTAGCGCTAACATGATTCACGAATACAAGTCTGCAGATGGAGTAATCAACTTTATTTATTTACTCCTATCGTTCATCAAGCTCTCTCGCCAAAACTCCACCTAATGAGAGAATGCTACACCACCACAACAATGCCAGGAAAACGACAACCCCAAAATGCATACCCTCTAAACGGTCTCGTCGTCGTTTAGTTCAAAGGAGGGAAATTAGAAATCTACAACTGAACTAAACTTTATCAGAACATTGCATCTAAGCTTTCCTTGCACTCTCGTTAAGTACATTGTAAATCAGCATGCCTAACATATGCTGTTAGCGAAGCTTACGGTTGCTATAGATTGCTCCCACATGCGTACATGTATGCGACCCAATAATTACAGACTTAATATGCTATCGATGTTGTAGATTAGTATTTTTCTACGTTTGCCCTTTTTCGTCTTTGTATGTTTAAGTTTGCCAGCGCACGCGGGGTTTTCTCTAGCCCACCATATGAAAGGACGCACGCATGGGCACATGACATATAAGATGTTGTTATTACCTCTTGTCGCCTTGTCAGGTAGTACTGTATTGCATTGTTTTTGTCGACGCATGTGACATGGTATGTTACTATCACGATTCCCTTTGCTCTTTCCATATTCCAAAGACAATACTCTATCGATCTGATTTCTTAGCCAATTCTTGCTGCTATTCAAGCTATGTTTGATCCTAACAGACTCTGTGAGTCAGGGTACAGAAAAGCTGTCCTCAAGAAGGCGACACAGTTTGCACCCCCCACCGTAAGTGACCCACCATTGTCTTACAAGTACTTAAGCTTTAGGTATTAGTTTGGTGAAAATTAAACTATGCAATTCTGACTTATACCTATTTTGGTTTAAAAAATGTTTCTTTAAATCTTTGGTGTATCTTATAAAATGCTTGGCAGTGTTTATACTCATACCATACTTGACATTGCTTGTTTGCAGTTTTCAATGCATATCAATAGGCTTTTCAAATTTCAAGTTCGATAAAAAGTTGGTTTAACCAAACACATTCATTATCTATTTAACCAAATATCAAAAATAAAGTGCACGTGCAATCCAACTTAATACTTCACATTGAATAAAGATGTGGAATGAGTCTGCATGGTCTGAACTCTGATTCGCAGGATCTATCACACTGCACATATGTGTTGTTGATCATGTGATCTACTGTCAATTATGACATTTGGCCATCGCCCCATCTGCCCGATCCTATGGTAATTACAAAGCCTGATCGAATTCGTGCTATGAGGAAACGGGTGACCATGTGTGTGATTGACTTGTACTAAATAGGTAATCCCCGTAGCTGTTGGGTGTAAACAAAGTCTAACTGCAGGTGACATTATCATTAGCTTCAGTCTGAATCTAGCAGCTTTGTGTGTTGTACTGGCCTCTATTGGTATCCTGACAATGCTTTTCACAACGTTCATGATAAGGAGCCCAATAGTATTCGTGTGTCGCCAGTGCTAGGGCAAACATAGTTGGCCATACAATGGGAAAGCTGTCCACAATAAGGCTGGACAGTAGGCATGGTGTGGCAGTCCCACACCTCCCTGTGCTTACAGTAGTAGATGTACGTTTGCTATAAATGTTTTACAAAATCGTACATATATATGAATAACTAAACATGAACAAACATATGTAAAGAAACTAAATAAGAACAAAATACCTAGTTGTGCTCTTTAGGTAGAAAAGATACACAAAACAAAAGCAAAGCTTAAACGAGAACAACATACATGTATAGGCTACATTGTCTCTGATCATTAGCTAATTCCTGAATGTAACTTGGGAGCAAATGTCCAATGTAAGCGGTTAAAAAGATGAACCGCAGCGAAACTTTCCATATATGTTATGTGTTCAAATTTAGAATACACAAAAACTTTTTGTTAAAGTCTAAAATTTGCTAATGGACATACTCTTCGAACGAACTCCGTTTCTCAGAATAAGGAACTACATAATGATAATATAATATTCTTTAAAAGTAATGGAAGACGAAAAATAGTCAGGTAAAGTACACTTTAGATCAGAGCATTGTTGGTAATTGTTTGACGCTTCTCATTGACAGACTGAGTTATTATGTAGACACGTTATAAGATGATAAGAAAGAGGATATAGCCTTATAACTACCATTCACGGATGTTTGGTCGCTGATTTGGATAGTTCAATACAACAAGAATAATCATGAGAAGCTAAGTATAAAGACCATTACTTTGACTATTGATGAACATAGGTGGCGGTTATTGGATTCTTTCAGGAAGTTAATGTTTTATCTTGGTTCCTCATATAGGATGTGATAAAAATGCTAAGTTCCTTCAAATTTAAAGTTCATTTCTTTATTTCCATAATACAGTTCTGTTACTTCTTAGGCAATATCTGTCATGAATATTTGGCCAATCAGAAGCTAGATGAACTGTTATGTGCTGGTGACCGGAAACGTGTATTTCTGCTGTTTGTACTTCCTTAAAGGTGCAATATTACAAGAGCAAGAATTGGTGCCAGTCACGGTAGTGGATAACTGCTGTCTATAACTACATCCATAACCATATCCTTCACAAATTGAGCACATATACTTTTGTCAGACCTCGTTTACTCAGAATAATGTTTTCTTGATAGAGCTTCGTTAAAACTCTTAAGAATGGAGCGTTTAAGTTGAGATACTTTAAAACTTCGCGCATTTGAGACGACACCCCCATCCAAGAGCTACTTGCCGTAACAGAGAGAAGAACATGCTGGGAGGCTATGACGTTTATTAAAACAACCCCTGGATACATCTTGAATTTAATTTGTAAAGTATTTGAAGGGGGGTTGTGGGTATGGTTCTGGTGACCTTTTCCCTATAGATGTTGTCTAAAAGGTGTTATGGTCAAAAATATCATCACAATAGTAAACCCATTGGGTGGGGCGCTACAGGCTTGGAGGGTTGGTGTCCTTAAATGATGGCCATAACCGCCATGTCAACCCTAACCGGCTGTTGACAGTTGAAACCAGAAGAGAGGTATTCCAATCTTAAGATAGGTTCACATCTGTATGTTTTATCTTTAATAGCGAATACTTAAATTGATTTGTAATGTAGGCCACTCTGCAAACCGGGAGATGATTTTTACCAATCATTGATGTGGACAATTAAACCACTGTCTATCACTAGGTACCTTTTACAAACTGTGCGTATATCTTGTTTTCACTTCGTTTTTCTGAGAATAATGTTTTCATGTGCAGAGAGAAAAAAAAACATGGTGACTATGGCGTTTTGGAAAATAAATCGCTCATGTCCACATCTATATTTTATCTTAGACAGTGAATACTTAAATTGAATTGTAATGTAGGCCTCTCTGCATTCCGAGAGAGAAAAGGCAGAATACCTAATGGAGGCAGATGAATATTTCACACGCTGCACCTCTTGAGATATTCGTTTGGACAAGGGATGTTTGTGTATGGGTTGTAAAATGACTTCAATGCATCTGTATGATATTGCCGTCAAGAATCATTCAACAAATATAAAGATGTAAAGCAGACGTTTACATTTTTACTCATCGGCACATTGGAACGGGAATATTTTTACCATCTTTTCGCAAGCTTGAATTTCGATTGTTGTCACTTTGTCTGCCATGCGCTTGCTTAGTTGTGACTGAAAGGATGTAGTTGGTGGAAAAAATTGGAGAAAACAACCCTTAAACACAAGTTGCTTTCCTGCTTCCCACATGCCCCCAAGCCTAAGCCAAGGGAGTGGTGCGAGACAGCGAGCAGGCGCCGACAAGGCCTTGGATTGTATAATCAGGACAAGCCCCCTCTCTGGGGTGGTTTTTGCTACCCAATAGTGTTGGAGGATACTGTAGTGCCAGGGGGGGGGGGGGGGGGGGGAATCCCAGCAGTTCATAAGTCAATGGCAACTTACTGACATACCTCAAGCACTGGGCTAAACCTCGGGCGTGTGCTGCGAGGAAAGGTCAATATAGTCTGCATACAATGCGCTGGACAACCTCGCAATGGGGGATCCCCTGATTCTTTGGTTAATTATTGAATATAAAACATCAATGAACCACCTATTATATACAGCTCACTACAGTGCGCTGAACCACCAGGCAATGGGGAATCTCTCTCGTTCTCTCTGTAGATTTCACCGTAACCATTTACTGTGCTAGATATGTTAATGAGATAACTTCGAAGCTTAAACTGGTTTTGCAGGTCTTTCAAGTGCCTTAATGAGAATCCCATTAGTGGCAGGAAGGTTCAAGTATTTCCCACAGAGACACTAACGAGCACACTTTACACTTTCAGATGAAAGCGCAAAACTAATTATCAGGTTTCTTTCAACTAAAGCCCCTCAAATTGCCAAATTAATCAGTGGAAGAATCGAAAGGATGCGTGTTTTAAGTGGACGATAAATATGTGTGCAGGGATATTTTCCTTCAAATACTGTTTCTATTTTAGATGTTTATAATACGCATATAATATCCTTATCGAAGCAATCATTTTGTGATTGGCGTCAGAGAAAATGTTTAAACACAGTAACAGAGAGTCGGATGCACTAGACCAGCGACGGATTGCGTTGGTAAACCCTTCCTTGCCACACACTGGAATTCAACGAGCAAAGATGAAACGTGTAATAAAAATACTGAAGAACGAATTGTAACCGTCAGCAGCCACAGTGTATTAGCGCTGGTAAAAAAAAGACGTGTTAATAAATTCTACGCCAAATCCAAAATTTTAGGATAAGTGCAAAACCCCAAACAGCAGAGTTGTGAAGGTTCAAGTCATGGACGAGTACAATAGGAAAGGGAAAAAAGCTCTTACACAGGCTGGATCGGTATTAGGGGGAAGTCCAACTCAAACAGTACTGTCTAGGCTGGATGAGATTTTATTGTCTCGCGAAGAGACCATGTGATATCACCCCTCGCGGTACTATCCATAACCATAGCCCTATTAAAAGGAGCTTACAAGACTGGGAAGCTGCAGACTTTCATCTGTCTCGGCATCGAATGGCACTATCTGTCTGTGGAATAACAACTCAACTAAAGGTCTGACAACTCAAGGCATAATTCTGATCCTCTATCCCCCTATATCGGTGGGATATTAGGATTAGTTATAGGAAAAACAAAAAAAATAAGAAATTAATATGTTTGGAAACGTTTCCCAATATGCCGACGACACTACCCTACTATTGAGGTATGAACAGAGCAACCTAAATAGAACAATGGATACTTTGAAATGTTTCCATTCCCACAAAGGTAGTTAAACTGGGAAGAGAGGAGGCAGCATGTAAGGATTTGGGGAGGAGGATCTAGAATGGACAGAAGAATGTGTGCTATTAGGAATACAATTTAATTAAAAGAATACATAACAAAACATATATCATTTGTAAATTGAGATTCCCTAGAATAAAAAACGTAATAAGACAATGCAAAAGAAGAAGATTAACAATAAATAAATAAATAAATGAAATAGAATAGGAAAACTAAAAGAAAAACGTGTATTATTTGATATTCAATATAAACTATGGCACGGAAGAGTAGCTACAAATACTAGACTTTACAGGATGACTATATCTGAAGATGACAACCTTGAATATTGCCTGGAGGCAGAAAGTAAGGTACGAGCCTTTCTGCATTTGAGACAGTACAAATATTTAGGAGGGACATAACAAGATGTTTACACTATCTGGGATATCATAAGTTTAGACTTCAACAAAAACAGATAATATTAGGAGATGAAGAAAAAGATAAACTCTTTGATATGATTCTGATGATAGGTAGAATGCTAGTAAATAAAAACAGATCAATGAAACGTTTATAGTATATAGCCCATAGATAGACTGGTAGAGACAGAACTAGAATTAGAAGAAACATATGCTTTACAGAATGACAAAGTGAAAGTGTATGAAAAAACGTAAGAAATTTTATAACAAGACAATAGAGTTATATAGAGGATGCTCCCTTACTTGATAGTTATATATCATAAATAGACAGAGAAAACAAACTTTAATAATATCACAGAACAGGCAATATATCTGTGTGGCCATCAGGTGTGTCTAGTATGCCTATTAAGGAGGTGACATTTCCATATTGGAAGTGATGTAATAAATAGAGGCAATGATTTACGTAATATATTTACCCGTATATGAAAATATTAAGTATATGTATAGTAATACTTAACATGAAAATAAATGAACAATGGGTAATCTGGTGTTCTTTAAAAAAAAAATGGAGAAGTATACGAACGCGTAGGAGGGGTGATTGCTAAACCTATCTGTAACAGTGATGTTTGCCAAACAATTCTCAGAATTAATTTGTTGTTGAGATGTATTTGTCATATCGCACGTGTTCTCTAGTAAATGGGTGAAGGATTGTTGTGCGGCGCTTCCATACTCATTATGACAGTTGTGCAACACCATAATATGCCAGACCGTTAGCGTGAGATAATTTCGTCTTTGTCTCGGTAGGGTTGCGGGATGTGAAGCATGGTCACGTTGCTGCGATGCATGTTTTGGTAGAGTAGTGGAACATGTGAACTAACGTCACGTTGACATCGCGGCTGCGATGACTGGAGATGATGTGTCGTGGGTGGGGGAACATGCAGCAGTGCCAACATGAGAGTTGGGGTATGTGTATTGGAGTCTGTAGGTGAGATCTCATCATGCGAGTCCTAACCTCCATATAGTGTCTTTCCAACTCTTATTAATCAATGTTGGTGGCAGCTGCCAGGCCGCCATCCATCGTTAATTAGTGCAGCATGACAGGTTATAGCAATATCACCATGTCTAGTACCTAATTAAGTGCGGTGACGACCACCTTTATCAACCCAACTTTAGATTTTCCCCTCAATGATTTGTGTATTGTACCATATTGGCATAGCCAATAAATGTTCTAAGCTTGTTATGGTAGAATTATCGTATACGAAATGAACAGGTTGTACGACCTCTCCAAAATGTACTGCAATCATTTTTTTGTTTTTTTTGCAAAAAGACATCACCATATGTATACATCATATTGTATATGTACATATCATATATTAAATATATCCTGGCAGTGACGGTAGTGGTGGAGAGTTTCTAAGTGCGTAACTTAATGAAAGTATTCTCTCTGTGTATAAGTGCTCCAGTTGAAGGTTATTATTATGACTACTTGGAAACAATCGGTCTCATTTCTGGTAGGGGCAATTGTGATTAATTCTAATTGAATTTAATAATGAAAGCAGTTATCTATATTTCACCTTGGAAGGGTTTTGATTGACAGGTTATGGTAACTAAGCAAATTAATTAAGGCTGTATATTCTTTTTTTGTAATTAGGTTGATTAGTTGCTCCTGAGTGCCTTTCAGTTTTATCTCAGTCTTTCATTATTGCTTTTCCCTTTATCTATGCCTTTGAATCGTTTCAAGCAGTCAATACATTAAACATCACGAAGTATCCGCCGAGCTGAGTGTTAGTTTTTGTTTCAAAAAATTGATAGAACAGACATAGTGTTTTCAAGCGGGCTTCTATCTACAATTATAACCCACAGATCTTCAATGTTTACAATTGTGAAGAAGAGATCAAAACAGAGGAGTGGGTATAATATTATTTCTAATTTCTATTATGTTCAAATTGTATAACCATTTCCTTCAGAATTTTGCTGAAATTGAAAAAGTGTGT
This sequence comes from Maea johnstoni, assembly GCA_963942565.1. Classification (NCBI taxonomy): domain Eukaryota; kingdom Metazoa; phylum Annelida; class Polychaeta; order Spionida; family Magelonidae; genus Maea; species Maea johnstoni. The sequence goes on along the minus strand of OZ012687.1, from coordinate 435,001 downwards.
TTTCCAACTTTCTTACTACATTATTTTTGAACGAAATCAACATTGATAACATGGGATACCTTTACCTTTGAAAAACTCTTTGCCATAGATGTGCCAAATATCAAGCAAATCTGTAGACATTTCACGCCCAAGATAAATGGGTAAAGGCTTTGTTTTTTATGTAATTTGATATAGAGAAAAGGGCATGAGACCTTTCCTCAGTTTGTGCATGCCAATGTGTGGTACTATGATATTTGGGCTCTTACTTTGCTCACTGGTGGCCTGGACTGTTAAAGTTGATGTGATCATGTAGGAAAGGGTGTAGACCTGATAATAAAATGATATCTCAAAAGGACCAAGGATTCACAAATTAACTCCATGAGCCACCATAAGTACGTCTACTTGCATTTGAATAACATTATTTATTATGATTTGTATTTTCCGAGATATCATTAAGAATTTGCAAAATTCAAGATCACTGAGTAGCTTTTTATTTCTATTTTCAGAGACAACCTATTTATTCAATTGCATTTCAACAGTGCGCAATTACATCGAGATACAGTGTAACAAATAATACATTTTTTGAATACTTTGTTAGATAGTAAAATATGTTTTATGTTAATTTCATTGCATATCATTGAACTACTTTTAGTAGAATTGTTGTTTTTTCCTATTTGTGTGGTGGAAATATTTCTCTAGGTATTTTATTCTAAATCATATACTACGTATGAGCTGAAGTTGGTGATACCTCTTTTTGGAATGAGCTATATATGATCTTTTAACCACTGAGGACTTTCAGATTTTGTATTAGGTACTTTTCTAGATCACCTTAAAGCTTTTTCCAGTTAGAAAAAAATGTAACCTTCAACGCCTGATACCTCAATTCACCCATATTCTCAATGTTGTAGTGAACTTATTCATGCATAACCATAATTGCTGTGCCTCTGTATGCTTCTGTCTCTCGGTACACCAATCTTTTCAAGCCAAATAAGGATTTGCATGGAGATTTCAAACTAGCTAGGAATTTGGAATGTCGTTTTAGTCACTTTTTCTGCAATAATACGGCTAAGACGTGACTAGCCAGTTGTAACTGGTGGAGGTAACTCGAGTACCCTGCGAAAACCACTGCCTAACCCGAAGTCACTGTAAACTTTCTCACTTGCCCCGGATAGGATTCAAACGTGGACAGTGGTGAGAGATGGCTAGCAGTCAGCGTCAACGCCTTAGAGCACACGGCAATCAGGGTGGGCTCTCAAACTATCCATGTCTTCTTCAATGAATAACGTTGTATCATCAGCATACTGAGACACTGTCATATCTGTGTCATACACCAAAATATCTCTTGCACTCTCACATTCTCTCATAACATGAGACAAGAGATATGCAAATAAAATAAAGATGTAAGGAGAAAATGGATCTCCCTGCCTACATCCTCTAGACTAGAGGATTTTGTCCTAAATATTTCCATTCTGTTATAGAAATTGTCTATTACATGGTCATTCAATTGTATCAAATGCCTTGGCAAGTTCTACTATGATGATGAGCCAAGGCATTTTTTCAGATTCACAATATCCTATGATATCATAAACCAAATTAGTATTATCCCCGATGAATCTTTCTGCAATAAATCCTGTTCGGTCCGGACCTATCAGATCTGGTAGTATTGGTCTAAGTCTGTGGGCAACCATTGCAGATAAGAATTCATTAATTGAATCATGTGTTTGAGGGGACAAATCGTCTAGGTCATTTCTTGATTCCCCACCTATTGGTATGCACTCTAGAGAAGAGTCGATAAATGTTCGAGATATCTAAGAATCCAACATTTGACTTCTTCTATAGAATATTTTATAAACTCGTTTGAAACCCCATCTGGTCCAGGTGCTTTATTTACTTTACCATTATGTATCCCATCCTCCAGTTTCGTTAAAGTATTTTCTGTTTCAATTGAATCTCTCGTGGTGTCCCTAAGTTGTTTCAGTTTATGTGTTCTCAATTGTGAAACATTCCTAATGGTATAATGGTTGATTATAAGATTCATGTTGTCTTCCTCAAAATACGCATGCTATATATCATGACTGAACCATTATTACTCATATTAATGAAGTTTTCTAAATTTTCTTTTCAACAATGTCCTTTCTAATATAATCCAAACTATAAACAGGAAATGCATTTTTTGCTAGGAAATGATCTCTTTAACCATTGAGACAAAGTCTTGGTTCTGTAGTAATTTATTGTTACATTCCCAGAACTTGATACCCTTTTCTCTGTTTTGTAATGAACTGATAATAGTGAAGAGAAATAGGATTGTGATCACTTTTATAAGCAGCTATGATGTCTGCCTCAGGGTCCTTACTTAATAAATTGCCTAATAGTAATATAAGAAAATTATGAGGCCAAGATCTTCTCCAATTACATATTTTGGAGTTTTCTTTAGAAAAACTGCATATATCTATCAATCTTCCTTTAGTTATAAAGTCTATAGGCCAATTTCATTAAGCCACCCGTGACCTGGTTTAAAGTTAAACCAGGTGACAACTTGAAGATAGACCACGTCTCAAAGTTTGGCCAATTTCATTAAGCACTTAGTACCTGGTCTAAAGTCACAAATATGGGGCCAACTTTTCCAAAAGATTCTTTCTGTCATAGATCTGTCGACAAAAATGTCAGCTATCTCTTTCTTTAAAAATTCTCTCAAATAAAAAGACAAAGATTAACACGATTTGAGAGCAAGCTAAGACACTTGTCTTAGTAGTAAAATAAACTACTGGCATATGCATTTTAAAACTATCTTGCTTCTACATCTACATTTTATTATGCTGATAAATGCCTTAAATTCAAACTCATTCTAGCACACAAGAAATGAAGCTACTGGCAGAGGTATTGTTGGTCTATTAATAGCTTATCTGATACTGATTGGTTCATACTTGTCATCTGAAGGAAGCGTCCAATTCCTCTCAAGGTTACTGCTAATGACAATTCTATCACAGCCTCTATATATAGCATTGTTATGATACTTTCTGAGGCTGCCTTCACAAAGTATCTAAAGCTGATGAAAGGCTGCGATTGACATGTTTACATAGCTACCACATCACGAAATATATAAATATTCAGTTATTGTCAATCAAAATGTTGTTGAGTTACTATTTTTTTTTCTAGTTGCCCATTGGTTACCCTCTCTGGGTGTGCCATGTTGTCTGATAATAACCTGCTCTGTGAAGTAGCTGTTACATTCTCCCCCTCTAATGCTAGAATTTTAAACAGAATGATGATAAAGAAAATGTGTTATTTACATGCTTTTGACTTCCTAATGAAATGAGGAAAATGAAAATGAAAATATGTCATTGGAAAATTCGGGTTACTTATTTGTTTATTTTCCAAATGCAAACCCCTTTTAAGACTGAGTTTCTCTCTTTTACAGAGTTGGCTGTGCCAGTCCACCCCTCCGAACTTGGCAGCAGCATTATGTAAGTTGGGTTTAATCTGTTCAATTTTTTAATGATGTTTTGGCAAGTGATAGAATGAAAATGATCACGTATGGTAAATGGCCGTTGGCAGCAGCCCCATGTCTTGTGTGTTAGATTGTGTTTAAACAGCAATATAGTTCTTGTATGAAGGTTGTTGGGAACTTCGGTCTAAGTAAAGAATACCCGAAGATATTGTTTGGGCCTATGTTATATTCATTGTGTAATAGTCCTTTACGTAACTCGTTCTTATTGCGTAATTTGTAATTAAGTTATCTTTAATCATCTGTTCATACTGATAGTGCTATAATTTGTACATGTTGTATTGTTTTCTTAGTCAGTGCCTAAATCTATATGTTCAGGTTCATTTCGATGACTTTTTATGATTTATTCATGTTTATTTTTACTACATGTTTTTCATGCCTGACGGTGTAGTCAATAAAACCTATTCATCAATCGTGCTTTACTTTGAGTTACACACGTTCGACCCATTTGTACCTGGATTGCTACTTAGAATGTAACTCATCAAAGAGAGAAGTATGTGCAAAATAGTTAAAGAGTGAGTATAACACTCAATAATAACAACAACTATCAGTAAACATTTACATAGTGTTTTGTCTTCCATTGAGATATTTTCATACTTGTTCTAGCGGGCATGTTTCAGACGTGAATTGTTCATTGGGCTGTTCACTCGACCAGTGTGCTAACCCTCATGCTGCTGCTGGCTAATTGGGTCAATACGAATCGAAATGTTGCGAAAAAACAAAAAGAACTGAAACCCTGTCAAATTGGTACTCATCTGACGATACTCCAATGAATACCACAGATGATTTTCAAGGGTTTAGATGCTTTTCAAATTCGTTGGGTCCTTGTGCTTTGGACTAGGGTGGCCTTAGCATTGGAAGGGTTAAGCCTCAGCCTGACATGTATAACAGGCCTAATATGGCGGGAAATAATCCAGCCCTCATCACCCTGACTAGGCCATTGGAATGATATACACAAGGGTGGACCTGGACACTGTCAATTATTCATACATGCCTGCATACTGAATACTAAACGCCTAGAAATCACGGATGTCTCCACTCTTCTGTTTGACGATTGGCCTTGGGTTGTCAGTCCACTGTTCCCAGTGCGCCGGACGCCTCCTCAATGTGTACATATCCTCAAATAAGATGTGAAAGCAGCGAGGTACATGGAGTGACTGTGTTGGGGGTAGTCTGCAGATCACCCTCTACTGCCCCCTTTTGCATATGGGTGCACGCATAGCCTAGATGCGCTTTAAAGGCATAGCATTCTAAAAACAGTTTTAATTTCGATTTTTGGTTTTATTTCTCAGCTATTCCGGTTTAAATAAAAATCATCCCCCTCTCTTGACGTTCACCGCACCTGTACATGTATACTTTAACACAAATTTAACTAGTGCCCATAACTTAGATACCGCCTAATGCCAATTTATATTTCTTTTTAGTTTTTTGTTTAATTCATACAATCCCTGTTTTTGTACTTTATGTATATTTCATGTTTATAGACATGGTCAATAAAGATACATACATACGAACATTGAATAAAAAAAACAAAAAAACACCTCAAAATCAAAGTCAAATTTTTATATTTTTCAATTGGGAACATAACCCAAGAAGAAATATTTGAAGTGATATGTTTTAGAATATTTGAGGAGGGTTCATTAAGCTTAGCAGAAAAAACAAAGTCAGTGATATATTTCTTAAGGTGATGGGTACCATTGCAAGCCAGTTAAAAGCCCTGTCCCAAAACACACCTCAAAGCAGCATAGTCCTATAACTAGGTGTATCTCCAGGTTCCTGGGTGTTATCAGGTAGAGAATATCATCGCCACCTGTCATTATTCAATCCATATTCTGTTTTATTTCAAAATTTACAACTTTTTTTTCGAATGACATATTCTCATTAATTACGCAGTTGATGGTTACTGTAGGTTCACAGATACCTTAGGGATGTCCTTGACTATGCCCAATAAAAAGTATTTTTTTGATTTTTTACTGCTGAAGACTTTTACAGGCCATAACATTGAAAATTTTAGTGAGAAATTTTGACACCAAGTGCATTGAGTTCGAGCCGACTATTTATAGCAACTATTTATAGCATGCCCAACTATCGGCATTGTTTGACTGTGACGCGCGACCATCGAGGTGTGTCTTTGAACAACTCTCTTTTGTTCCTAGCCCACGTCGCCTGTCCTTGCTAAACCAGTAAAAACACCACTGGATTATAGGCTCCACAGACAAGATATCTCACTAAAATTTTCAAATGTTATGGCCCGTAAAAGTCTTCAGCAGTAAAAAATCAGTACTTTTTATTGGACATAGTCAATGAGATCCCTAAGGTATCTGTGAACCTGCAGTAACCATCAACTGCGTAATTAATGAGAATATGTCATTCGAAAAAAAAGTTGTAAATTTTGAAATAAAACAGAATATGGATTGAATAATGACAGGTGGCGATGATATTCTCTACCTGATAACACCCAGGAACCTGGAGATACACCTATTTATAGGATTATGCTGCTTTGAGGTGTGTTTTGGGACAGGGCTTTTAACTGGCTTGCAATGGTACCCATCACCTTAAGATATAGGGTTGTTTTAAGATATTTTACTAGATATAAATTGAGTTAAGGTGCTGCCTTGAGGACGTGGAACGTGAATGCAAGCTCTATTCAGTCCACCACAGAGTTGTTATACTATCTAGGAGTTTTACTACATAATTGACTAATAAACCTAACGTGGAATTTTAAGATAATGCATTTATTTATGTAAATATTGCTCGAAAAAGAGATACACCACAACCTCAACAACTTTTTGTTTTCATTGAAAATATGCAATAGTGCGTCCCCTACATTACATCCTGGCTCACATAGTTACGAACACATCTTGTGGTAGCCTGTGGTAGCCGGTGTGGCGTGAATTATCGGAACCCGTGAATTATCGGAACCTTTGATAATGCGCAGGCGCGGAAGTGAAAATTCAGCTCCGCCCATAGGATTGAGTGACCATGCACCTCAAGCATTTCGAACCGACATTTAAGGACAATTCCACCATGAATAAAACATGGGCCCAAATAGTGTCTTAGGGTATACTCTACTCATATCCAAGACCCCACAACCACCCACCTCCACATTAAAAGTTTATTGCTGTTTTAAGTCATGTTTTGCCATGTATCTGGGGGCGGCCATTTTGAAACTAGCTCATGACAGAATAGTTGCACAACCTCTGCAGTAGCCAGCATCTGCATATACAAGGCTGGGAGTGCGCCCAAATACATTGTGTCCTGTTTCTTCTAGTAGTAGGAATTTGACAAAGATCATATGACATATTTATTGAGTTTACAAGGACACACTAGATTCTGTAAGTTTACGATATAAGAGTAAAGTACTTACCCTTCCCATCGCTCTAGACCACATTCAGATAGTAAACTGATTGTAAATTATTGTTTGTTTGTACTGATTTACATTTTAGTTGTTAAAAGGCAGGAAATGGTAAGTTGGGTAGATAACAACAATTGCAAGCACTTCCCAGGGTTGAAAACACCCTGGGGACTTAAGGTGCTCAGGAAACAGCCATCTCAACACAATTTTGTTGATTGCTATCACCATTGCAGGAAGTGAATCTGGGGAACTACTAATCAATCAGTCATGTAATGCAATTGACCTGGCTAGTACTGTCAATCTAAGGAACACTTTCCCTGATGGGTTTGTAAGTCTAGTTTTAGGATTCAAAAATTAGTAAGGGAAGTCATTTGATACAAACCTTTCCCAGCTGTCATACAAACAATCAAAATGAAGAGTTATATGACTGATGTTGAGGGTATAGAATACATAATCAGCAAATTAAGGGGTTTGGCAGAAGCAAACTTATCCATAACAAATATTAAGTGTACTTTTATCTCTCTCCCTTCCTTAGCCATTTTATTGTACCCTTTAAAGAGAAATTGTCTTCCAACAACTTGATGTAACAGATATTGCCTCCTTTTTTGAGCATTTCCAGACCCTTTCTTTTCTCTCTTGTTGAACATGGCTCTGTGTGGGATCAAAATTGGATATTGTAGGCACTGCACCAGGTTTCGGGTGTTTAAACCTCCTAAATCCAAGTTTTGTTTGTAGTTCAGCCTCAAAATAAGATTCCTTAAAGTGTTCATGACAAACACTTTGGGCTCCACTTAAATGATTAGTTTTTCATTGTCCATTCTGTCCCAATGTTGAATAGCCATCTTGCTGCTAAATCCTTCTTTTCTGGGTTAATCTTTGGGTTTGAAATGGAGAAAAAGGAAATTCCTTTTCCTTTTCCCCTGTCAGATCTGTTGTAGCATCCAATAAACAGCACAAATCACCATTTTCACAACATTGTTGCCATGGTTTCATGTGTGATGCTGGGTGCTGTACATACAGGAAGTGCAACTATTCTGGCCTGGACTGCCTGTCAGATGTAGAGTAGCAGTGCATTGTGGGATACAATGGCTCCCATGGTCTTAAGCTTAATGGGTGTTTGGGGGGTGGTAATTATGTGCAATTTCAGAGGTAAGGAAGCCAAACAGTATTCAGGTGAACAGGGACTGTGAAGTATACATACTAAAGTAAGTTCTCAGCATATATTAGCCTGAAGGTGTAATTGTCCTTTAAGTGCCGTCTAAATGAAATAAAATGTTTTGGGGTAATCTGTTATCTGTATATACTATGTATACAGATAACATACCACTTACAACTTGTTGGCAGTATTCCGTTTTATGAAACTGAACTTACGATCGGAACCTGTGCCTCAAACTTGGGCGATTTCAGTTACGGTCGTGCCTTAGACTAATTGTGATCAACATTCGTGTCCAAATCATTCCATTTACATCACAAAGAGTATACATAATTCCAAGTCATAAAGTCTTTTTATTCGTGTTCGTTCAGAAGATAACATACTACAAGGTGCGAATAATTTGTGGAGTAACTCATTTCCATGGGAAACAAATTCTATTTTGTACGCGTGAGAAGCCGGAACTTCCGCGCCTGCGCATTATCAAAGGTTCCGATAATTCACGGGTTCCGAATATTCACGCCACACCGGCTTTCATGGCTGCCGCACATGCGCAGTCAGCAGCTGACGTGTGCAGTCATCATCTGGACGGTTATAGGCAGACCGAGCCTGCAGTGTTATCATGGAGATCTACCGCTCAGTGCTGTTGACGACCCGCCGTGTGAGACAAGGCAGGGTTGGGAACTCGGTTCATTCTCAGTACATACCTCTTTCTGGGGCAGTTAAAATATTGCGTTTGTTCTGATCTACTGTATGTGTGGTCAAGTACACCCTAATATTGCCAGAGAGCGACATACGCTAGATGATGTAATTGGATATTTCCAATAAATATGCGCTGTGTGTATGATGTATGCTAAGAGACATTTGCCAGAAGATAGCCATATGCTGCTTTATTCTGCGTCCGGTTGCGGAGAGCAGTTTGGTTGTGCCCTGCACCCACGTGAGAACTATCTCAGTCATGATTTATAATCACAGCTTCATAGCCGTGACGATAGCGGACCTACAATACAAGAAATCAATCTACAGTCAGAGTAGAGTCGGCCTGGTGAATTCAGTTCAAACCAGCACGTTAACGGAGCCAGGCGATCATCTCTTATGTGTTTGACCGAGAAAATGTATCCCTTTAAGGTGCATCAGTGGGAGCTTAAAGAGTGTAATCCGACATCCATAGAATGTAGCTTATATGTCCGTCATCACGCATTATATCAGAGGTTCCATTTAATACATAGGTGCAGGGCACGTAGACACCCAACATGTCTGAAAACCATTACATTAAACTTCTGGATAGTGCAAAACAAAAGAAAATATTGATTAAAATAAAGGGAAAATGACAGCATCCAAACATTTTTATTTGACGAGCTAACTATGCATCACTAAGATTGTTGAAGGTAATTACGGGTTTTTGTGTAACCATGCCTTGAGGCATACCACAAAATAAACTAATATTATGCTGCCATCTCTATATAATTCATGCATGAAGTGACCAAGTGTAGTATAATCACTGATTCGGTCACCATTTGCATTATCTGACCTGTCGTAGGACGCCCTATATCACTCCATACTCGAGTTAACGAATGCCTCACTAGTCACTATTGTGGTATGCCTGTGCACAGTAATGTAAAATATATCATACATCAATAAAACTGGAATTTCAGGTTGTTGTTTATCTTAAATTTCCAAAACGGCACACGTGTGTATTAGGTTGGTGCTGCCATCTAGTGTTGCCACTGTCAGTCACTTGTGTCCGTTTTATGCAACAGTAAACCAAATGTTGTTTGACTATTACACTCCAGGTTGTTTGACATTAAGAGTGACCTACTAGTATTTGCTTAGGATGCGCACACAACAGACCATTTCTCCTGAATCGCTCTTCTCGTATTTGATTTTTAACCACTCCAAATTATTTGATGCAGTAGATTTCAATGTTTAAAAAATTAGAATGATGTTATATGTGACCAAAATAAACTTAGGTTCGGCCGTACAATAATAGGGCTTGGAAAAGAAATATTATTTCATTCATTTACGGTTCTCATACAGTTGTCATTAGTTTTCGACCAACAGTTATCTTTTGAATATCTTTACAATTGCAATGATCACAAGGTTATAACCAGGTCAATGTTCAGGCTCACTGGCATGAATGTGTTGAAAAAACGCGCCCTGGCTTGAAAGTGGACTGTCTACGGTCGAGACGGCTGCACCCCGTCTGCGGCCGATTGAAAAGAGATCGTGGCCCCCGTGTACTGAAGCACCTTAAACGGTCCTTTCAAATTGAAATGTCATCTCACTTGCCAGGCTATCTAAAGGTTTTATCATGGATTTTCCTCTATCCAAGTCGAATGATTAGAAGCTCCATATAGGTTCCAGTATCATATTATTCATTGAACTTGTTCGTTCACTTTATGTATTCAATATAGACTCGCGTTCAAAATTGATACAGCATTGCAAACACCACCACCTTCCACACCACCACCACCACCACCACCACAACAACAATAACAACATTAATAATAATAATAATAATAATAATAATAATAATAATAATAATAATAATAATAATAATAACAATAATAATGATAATGATAATACTCCAATTGCTAATTCTAAATCTGTCTTAAAAGTCCAACATAAGTATTACAGTTTCCTCGTGAAGTTTATATAGCAAAAAATCCCAATACTTGCATTGCAAGATGATTTTTTAACCAACCAATAACTATGCCCCAAACAGTCTGTGACTTGATAATACTATCAAAGTTACATTTAAAGTAGTATAAGTCTATACGACACGTAATGAGATCTCCAGGCCTGATTGGGTCGAGCCATTCCTATCTGGGGCCTGTTTCTCGTATCGTAAAGTACGATTTTCATTGGTGAAAAATCGTAATTTACGATTTTTCTGTTTCTCGAAGCTGCGACGTTCGTAAATATTAACGAAATTCGCGTAAAATTTACGATAACCTCCGAGGTCATCGTAAATTTAGGAATGACGTCTTTGGAACCTTGTTGCATGGCAACGTGGGGGTAATCTCACGCACCCACACTGGCACTTGACCACACGACCATCAGGGCAGGCCCGTGATTTATAAATATTTAAATATAATTGACTTATTAATAACCTATGAATGTTAATAGATGTTTAATTAATACATAAACGTACATAGATATATATCATTTATTTATGGATAATTGTTTGAATATGACAAAATAAATGGTTTATGAATATTCATTAGATCTCATAATTATTTGCGAATCAATAGAAAAAGATAATCATTTATAAATAATGTATAATTACTTTTGATATTAAAATGTTTATAAGTTATATCAATATGGATATACCATTCATTAATATCAAAACATGTGACAAGTACGATGGACCAAGTGCGAAAGAGCAAATAAAAGCTGTTTTACTTTAACGGAAAAAAATACATTCACGACCATTTTGGGGGAGAGAAAACACAAACACTTTATTTCTACGACCATTTTTTTTTTTTTGGGGGGGGGGAAATAAAAAAGATAGAGTGATGGGGAGGAAAAAAGTTTTATTTTTTCTCAAAAAAACGGTCGCGAAAATGACTGCTTGCTTCGCTCATTTTCATGGCAAGGTAACCTATCAATTTGCGAAATTCGCAACAAAGACCACGTGGTCCTCGGTATATCATGGAATAGCATCTGTGCAAATAATAAAAACGACCATATCAATAATGGAAACAGGTATTTATTTATAAGTACATCTAGAAATATCTAACACATATCTACCTGTCTACCTGGCGGTATGTATCCATGTATGTATGTATCTATCTATCTAGCTATCTAGCTATCTAGCTATCTACTAGTATCTATCTATCTGTCTATCTATCTATCTACCATCGTCTTATTTTCTCTTACCCAAAAAAGGTCGTGAATATAAAAAGTATTTTCATTTTTTCTCCACCCAAAAATGGTCGTGAAAAGTTTTTTTTATTTTCCCTCCCCTCAAAACGGTCGTGAAAATAGATTTTTTCAATTTCTCTACCTCGAAAACGGTCGGGAAAATAAATGCTCTTTCACACTTGGTCCATCGCAGACAAGCCAAAAAGCACTATTTAATCCGAGAAACTTTCGCAAAGACAAGAATCAATGTACGCTTTCATATATTTCACTTGAATTATTATTGATACAAATTATATTTAAATACCTAGTGAACTTAATTTAGTAATAATGTCTATTGATTTATCTTGGTTTTAACTATTGCACTAAGGGCTAATATAGTAGTGCAACCAGGTTACAATATTCATACATAAATACATACATTGCTTATGTTGAATAATGGTTGTCTAATACGGCCCCTCTCAGAAAAAGATAATAATACTTCCTCGGTTTTCCCCCATCCTTTAAACCGTTAACCATTTAGGCAGTTAATTTAAATAACTTAAAACGTAATCCATCTACCCCTTTCACGCACACATATGGTAGTAGGTCCATGTTTTATTATGGAAGATTTTGCCTTTGTAAGCAGGGCGGAAAGGTAATCGCTGTATCCTTCAACGGAACGCTACGGCAGGATAAATGCCCCATCCATCCCTGACGTTCATGTCACTGATGCCTGACTCCCGTAGTATACGCAACAATAGGACGTCCCAACAATATTTATCCGTAAATGACGTCATCAATTAAAAGAGTTGACGGTCATTCACGAAGAACTTCGAGAAACGCAATTTCTGATCTTCGTAAAAGCCTTCGTAAATTTAGGAAATCGTAAATTAGGAACGATTCGTACTTTACGATACGAGAAACAAGCCCCACTGGGAGCATAAGTGTCGTCTGACGCATTGGAATATACCGCTTTAACATGGCCCCATGTCTCTTGGGAGATGTAGGACTGACGGCTGCTGTTCTTGTAGCAAATGTTCATCCCCTCGGCGCGCATCGCCGCAAAAGTGCAACGGTAGCGAGTGTAGTTAACTGAACCTCTGAATAGCAATTTCGTAGCATAAGCAAAATTGGATTGCGATGCCACAAAGTTAACGATATGTAAAGGCGTATTGATAGAATTACTATTGTTCATTTGTTTGAAAAGGCATAAGATTGATAGATCAAAAACAAATTTTCAGCTATTTTGGCGCTCCTTATTGGGTTCTAACGACATTCGGGTGATGCCGAGCCGTTTGGGAGTAGTTAGACAACAGGCGCCATATTTGATTTTGATATATACCGGCTCGCATGACGAAGGTAGGTCATAATCAGTTTGGGGCCGTATGTAAATATGTGGGGTCATTGATAAAAGTGGCCTAGCGGTACTTAACAAAGATTTACTCCAGTTGTCAGTCACGTAAATGACAAGACTAAACTCGGAATGCTAGGAACGATCCCAAATAGAGTTACGAGATTTCATCAATATAGTTCTCTTTACACATAGCATAGTACACAAGTGGCGATGGCCTCATCGATAGAGCACTTGACTACCACACTGGGTGTCACGGGATCGATTCTATCTACTAGTACCCGCAACATAAAATTACTTTTTTCCACCTGCCCAGTGCGTTGTGTCGCACTTAGAAATATTTCCTACTCAAAATAACGGTGGCTTTATTTCTATTTTTTTTTTACTTTACTTTACTAAAATGAATTGTTGGTCAAAACCGCTGATCCCAGAAAGGAAGTCTGCCTGAATTGCCGTTCGCTATAAGGGCCGATGACTTTAAGTTGGGCCTTGACTAAAAACGATCTTTTATCTTTGATTTATACTAAACATTTCCAGAGTTGTGAAGTTGGGAATTTCTTCGAGAAAATTTATAGTTTAATGGATGTAAGTAATGCCTAGCCTTCATATAAAAATTGAGATCTGTGAAGTTCAATGGGTGTAAGTATTAATTTATATCTGTTGATGAAGGAAATGTTCCATTAAGTTCCCTATGACGTTGGTATTGTCACTTGCATGCACACTTGCTGCACATGACTATTACTTTATGCAACTCCCACCCATTTACCTTCTATCTGCCCTTTCACACGTCCCAACGTGCTGATCAGTGCACCTTCCACCTGTATTTTGGGCTTGGATCCGTGCGCCCGCCACTCATTTTTGGGCGCACAGATCCTTACTACACTGACAATTTCTACTCATCCTGCGGCCTTAAACGCCCTGCCGCAATACTTGCCTTCCCTCTTCTCTGTAATTGTACTGTCCTCCCAGTACCTCTTTCAACGGGGCCCTATCTGGGTGGCTTTAACAATGCTAAATAGTGCACAAGTCACTCTAAATAACGAGCCATTCTCCACAACCTGTGTGCACCCTAGATATCTAGACGCAATGGGTTAACCGACTCATGCCTGGAGCTCCCTGTGAGCTCCCTGACTCAACCCTAATCCTTATAATAGTCCGTGAGCCAGAGGGTTAGTCGGTTTCATATTGGGGGGCCAATTCTACCATACATTTCTGTAAAGCCCTATTGCTCAGCTTCAATTTCATGTATGATAGCCTTGCACACGTTGGAGCTTTTCCATGATATCAGGCTTTGAAGAATGTCAGTTCGTAATTCATTATGAACTCCGGACTGTGGATATAGACTGTAACAGGGCAGGGCTGATACATTGGCATAGAGATTAAGATCGAGCCAGGCTGCTGTGTTGGAAAACCCAAGGCCGAGGGGGTCTGATGCATCTCACAGCCGAGGGCCGCAGCCACCAGAGCACATGCCAGAGGTACTGGGCTAATTACCATATGAGCCTATCGCACCTCACAGCCAGATACTCATCAAAGTTTTCACACAATTTATGAGATTTTTTCAAAATGCGTTGTCCTCCCTAATCTTCTATGGCTAAATCGTGTTAGATTCCGGCTCGTGAGAGGCGCTGGTATTTTTCTGCTGAATTGTAATTTCGAAATAAACTGATTACGCTACTTGTCAGTTAAGGTATACGCTGCATTGCACACATCTTTGTAGATACAAATATAGTGAATAATTAACGAGTTCACGCCAAGGCGTGGGTATCCTTGCTATCGATAGAATACTAGATCAGACACCATCTCTCGTGGATACTTCAGGTATCACTGCATTGCATGTCAGTGATAACCCGCTTCCATCTCGAGTGCACTAGGGGCTGACAACTGGGGGCACCAAATATGGTAATATTCACCAAATATGGTAATAATTTTGAAAAAAAAATGATAAGAGAGATAATTATATCCAAAAGTAACAATAATGTTCTGTCAAATATTCATCAACACATTGCTTTGTTAGGAGGATATCTGCAGGTGCGCCAGCCCACGTGGTCGCTCCAGCAGTGAATGCGTTAAAAACGTCAGGAGAATTCGGCACGGTTTGTGTGAGTCAGTTGGTAAACAGTAAATACGAATCACCAGGTGTTTATTCTCTAACTCCAATGGGAACATCAGGGGATCTAACAAAAGGTTTGACTTATCTTTTTTAAAAACTACACGTTTGCTTTAAAGATTCAGTGCTGCCAATCTGGTAGAATCTGGTAGCGCATTACCAAAGATGGATCTGCCTCCGTGGTGGCAAAAACTACATTCTACTGAGAGATTTCCCTCCACAATATCTTACAAAGCTGTCGATCAGGATTTCGGTGCCACGTATGTACAAGACAAACTAAGGAGAAACGATAGGAAGTGGTGATAAGATAGGTGACTAAAACCACACCAAGTACGCAGAGCAAAAGTTCCCGAAGCCAAATATTCGAAATTGTTTTCTTCATGGTTATATATTTTTGTATATAATCTTGGATATGTATGAGAATGGAGTCGGTCTTTTTGTCCTATTGCTTGGGTGACAAGGAATGAAGGAAGAAAGGAAGGAATGTGTTTTACCTGGAAGAAATTCTCTTCTCTTCAGTTCACGAATACTAGTGGTTCCGAGGGGTCTTTCAGTTGCAGGACCACAGACAGCCCTCCACAACGCCGCAAATTCATATAGACATATGTTGAGTGATTGATTGTATTCTAGTGATCTCTTTCTGTAGTGAATATCAACATTAGTGTGAAGTGATTGGCATCTTTCATTTGAAATTGTAGTCCATCTCATCGACTGATTTCTTATCGCCTCATGCGTACTATGCCTGTAAGGCAGATTGATCACATGTTATCTTGCTAACACTGACATTTAACAGCTTATTGGTGCTGCAACGCCCTCTATTGGCGAGTTCAGAACTAAGAAATCTTACCATTTTTCGCCGTTACCTGTTATTTGCTGGAGATTTCCTCGTCTGTTATCAAATACACATGGCGAAACCTTAGTTCAGAAGTAAATCATTTATGTCTTGGTTTCATATTAAAACGTTGGAATAGATGATATTTTTTTATGTATTTCTTTAGTGCTTAGTAAATGTTCACAACCTATGTCCGTCAGAAATAATATTTTGTGGTAGAATATTTTCAAGTGGCAGAGGAATATAGTGCGAATGAAGTTTCATGACAGGAAATGGTCACATAGAACTTTTTACAGTCACTAGTTACAACTTTCACCTTCAAAAGCACGCCTAAACTCTTATACTAAGCTGCAAGCCGGTGTATCATATACTTCCTTACCTAAATATACCACTTTTTTGTAGTTATTTCCAATAAAACCGCTTTTATACTCAATTTTCCACTGCAAGTGGAAATCTTTAAGACTGTCTATTCTTGTGTTAACACCCCTCCTACACTGCCACAGCTGACTGCATTTGACCCATAAAGATAGTAGGAACCTTCACGGCCAGTACCTGCCAGATAGATAGCGTTCTCTGGGGAGAGCGAACGACAGGAAGCACAGTGTGCCATTGCCGGCGCCGCTCCACAAGTGGAGTGGCAGCGACACTCTACATCTCCTGTAATGTTGATATGTTAGAATTTCGACACTTTTCAGCACATCTTTCAGTCAACATGGTTTAAGACTAAATCACCTTTTATATGTAATACAGTTGCTAAGAATTGCCAGGATCTAGGACCAAAACAAGTTAAATAAATTGCAGCAGGGGCTTAGCCGCCTATGCATCCAGCGTGGACATGCAGAACACTGTTTGTTAACAGTTTGGACACCTAAAAGTTTGTCAGAATTTGCTGATGATGACTTTTCTTAAAAGATAGATGTAGAAGCTGTAGTGTCACTTATATAAGACACACAAAGCAGTATCTGGCCTAAAAAAGCAAAATCTGTAAATGTATAGGGTTTATTTTATTAGTAGTATGTACTTTGTACCACACTTCGGACACGCAAGTCTATGAAACCTCTATTTGGACACCCTGTTTCCAAATATCGGCTAAGACCCTGAATTGCAGGTTATAATTTAGTACAATTTTTTCTTTGAATGGCTAAATTAGAAATATTACGAAACTCTTGACTGTTGGATTGCTAATAAAAACATTCATCTAATGTCTTGATCTATGATACTTTGGAAGTAACTTAGAAATCCGGCAAAATTGACAAATAACTGAATGAGAAAGGTTTGAGTTAATTTACATTTCTTCGGATCAAATGTTCTTCCGAAGAAACTTTGATTAGGAATATACAACGAAAAGAGTTAGGGTAGTTAGTTATTGACATGATAGTGCACATTGGGACAATATGGGAGTGAAAAGGGATGACTAAACAATTGATATTCAATAATAATTAACATTTTATTGATGACTGATTCGACTCCGGAACAATATGCAGAAAACAGCAGGACAGCAAAAAGCAAAGTGCAAACACAGAAAACCCACATCTGTTTGATCAATTGCAAAACATCTTCTAAAATCACCTACAGTACTAACTGATTTATAAAAAAGGGGAAAAAAATAACCTAACAAAAAGTAAAAAATGTCTGCTTGCATCCACAAATAAAACATGCTTACACCAGTTGTCTTTCCCACGTTTTGATATTTTGGTAAGAAAATATGCTTCATCTTTCCTTTACACCTCTTCCCTGAGACTGGTTCTCCAAGTCTAGTATTTTACAACAGACTCCATTGTTTTATCTACACACTCTTCAACCAAAGCATATCCATGTTTGGGGCCACATGCTTCCCCCCCTTTCATCCTCCCCTGGATATAAACCCTCGGTCTAACTCACTCCACAAGATGGGCAGTATATAACATAAGGAAGAACCTCAGTCTTCACTCAACAATCGATTCTCAAGTTTGGCAAATTGCGCGATGTTTTTGCTATAAAAACAATATTTTACCCTCTGACTTTAGTTTAGTGTCCTACCATTGAAAGAACATGGATCAACTCATTGGTCAAAGCCTTTAAGTAGTCTAGATTGACTGTTTGTTGTAAGGTGAGATGAGAACCAAGTATTAAACAGTCAGCACTTACATAGATTATGTGTGCGACTAATGGAAAGGTAGAAATCATTCGCTGCAGAATTGTGTAACCAACAAAAGAATTGCCCTATTCCGGTAGGTGCTGAGTGTTGAGAGAAGCTTACTGCACACTTATCGAGGCGAGTCCAGCAACAGCATGAGACTGCTCCTACTGTAGACCGAGGTTGTAGACCCAGGTGAGGTAATTAACAGGTAAAGTATTGCCAGGCAGTGATAGCCTATTACTCCATGCCCAGAGTGCACCTGCTATCCAGCACTCCACACCTGGGACTCATCTCCACACCTATAAATCTGCATACAACGCACAAGCTATATACAACATCTGCTATATAATCCATTTACACTCTGTCTTCTCATCTCTGTACAGGTAGAATAATAATAATAATGATAATAATAATAATGATAGGCGCTTCCCCGAAGAAAGGGAAAGTGCGGGTGAATCCAGCATGTTATCACATAGTAGCTGAATACATTCTTTCAAACACTTCTTTTGACACATTTACAGCCTCCTCACACCTGCCAGGGACCTAATTATAAAACTTTACGTGGTGCTTGCGAGGTGCTTGTGGTTAGGAATACAAAGGGAGAACAATGGACTTTCTAACCACAAGCACATCACAGACACCACGTAGAGCTTTATACTTAGAGGAACAGTGTGTGTAGCAGGGCAAGACACGTATAGTGCTGTACACTGCAGCCCTATGAGGACCTACAGCCCCCAGCTTGTACAGAAATACCTCTTCCTGCCCGTAGCACCCCAAAAGAGGCCTATTCACGTAATATACCTCTGATAAGAGCATGCAGGGAAATGTTTGAAGAATAAATATTAATCAGAATCCTACAAACAACTCCCTCCCCTAGGTCAAAAACATATTACCAAAATAGTGAGAATGTTTGGGGTGATACAGACAAAAATTGGTCAATGTTCAACATCAAATCCAGTTAATTTCAGTTACACACCTGTAGTAAACGACTGATTGACCATCAGCATCACTTTTGCACCTATGGTTAAATATCATTCAAACGGTTCTTGAACAAGGGATTTTTATGGCTACTTTTCCGAGAGCAAGGTTACATAAATAATATTCAGAAATAAATTACTGAATCCAAAGACATACACAGAAAAGGTTTGTCATGCAAGATTTTACAAGCCAGTGAATTAGAACTAACTCTACTAGACAGGTTCTCGTCTTAGCATGACAGTATTTCAAGAATGAAAATGAATTTTGCATGTGAAAATTTTTCTCTAGGTGATCTTGTATCTGAGGCAAGTAAAAGGCTTTACACAGAAGTAGCATGATACGTTTGTTCTAGAACATTTGAAATGAACTGCATCATACATTTTCCTAACTGGTTCATAGACATCTTAAGACGTAAATACATCTGTTCTTACAATATAGCAATGTGTGGTGACTATATAAAGGACAAACACCTACACTGTATGTTATATGAAAACACTGTCATATCGTTGGTGAGAGATCTTGTTCGAAGTGGCTACACACAGTAATATGTGAAAACTGTCTGGTAATGGCAAGACAATTTCATTCACAAAATGCCTCTATAAACATATGTACACATAAAACATATGCCTATTTTAACATGTGGATGTTCATAACCGGCATATTCCATTTCAAGCATCACACTGGCAGTGAAAGCATTGCATTGGTCTTTATGGAGTTAAAACAGAACTGGCCTTCCATAATACTTGTTCAGCAAGAGTAGGTATAAACCTGTTTCCATCCACATCAAATTTCGTAATTACTCTGCGATTCAATTAGAAAACTTGAAAATCAATAATGGGAATTTTGGAATTCCTGCCATACATTTTTAGCCATATAGATGATAGATTATAATTAGCCATTTCTGAATGATGGCTGGGACAGGGTGATGGCCAGGATTTTAAACATGCCTGTCTCACTATTCCTGCCTGTCCCAATTAGCTGCTCAGCTTCGTTAAATCCTTATACCGACTAAAGTGTATAGCTTATTGTGTCGAAAAGGGCAAATTGTACTTTAGCCATGTCTAAAAATATATTTTGAGAAGTTTTTGGTTATCAACCCCGATGAGTCAAAACTGAGGTTTCTTCATAGACATTTGTTTGTCTGAAAAGGTGTTTTTCGGGACACGACCTGTCCACAAGACAAGCTGGACGGGTCCTGGCTAAGTACCTGCTTCCTTTAAGTATCATATCCCATATAGCATTTGTCTTGTCCTTTTTTTTTCTTTAAACTTTGCAGAATATTTTTCCAGTTTTCAAAATATTGATATCAGAGAGAGATCACTGTTCCCCGTATGGAAAGTCAATTCAGGAGGGACCACATTACCGTTTAGGCTTAATCTTATATACAAGATATTTTACATGAGACCAGGTAATGGGTGAGAGACAATCTTACTTTTCTGGTCTACCTATATGAGAGATGTTAAACACAGAGCCTTTTTTTAAAGTTTCTCTAGATCTATGAATAGTCCACATAAGAGACAGGGCTGCTTTATCTTCTGGACCGGCTCAATCATATGTTCTCTCAGTGAAGACCATAGTATTGAGGAGTAGAACTAGAGGGTCAATACCAACGGGCTGATATGCGGGGCCCCTTAACAGCACAAGTTCTCCTCCTTCTTTGACGAGGAAGGGCCTCACTTAGGAGGGTTGGCTAGTGGTGAATTAACCAGATCCAGCAAGTTTAAAATGGGCTTAAATAATCACCTGTTACAACTGTTTCCTGTATACCACTGTATTTACATAAAACAGCATGTTCTTGAAAGGTGAGAACTTAACAGGTAGGGGAGGTATCCAATTCCACCGGATGTCACTGTATTAAATAAAATGGCATGTTCTTAAATATTGAGGAGTTTACAGGGGGTGTCCAATTCCACATGATAACACTGTATTAATAAGCAGCACATCTTTAAAAGGACACATTTACAAGAAGGGGTGGGGCTCCATGATGCTGATCTAACCCAGAACACAGTGTGGCAGTTGTTGTCTTTGGTATGTCTATATTGTGCCGTGTTGTTTCGGGTCTAGTACTGGTGCTAATCTGATATCACTGTGATAAGTGACCCTAGTAGGGATCCTGGCTTGACTCCTCCTCGCCGCCAGACTCTATGGTGAGGGGGTTTGGCTCGCCGGTGACCTGGCAGCGGTGTAGGATGGCTTTCTCGTAGGCCTTCTTGACAGCCTTGCGGATGTTGGGTTTCTTGTTCTCTAGAAGCTTGGCCTCGTCCAGCCCTGAGTCCACGCCAAGAGGCTCCAGCTTGTTCCTCGGCAACCATTGCCTGGAAACAACAACAACAATGACTTTAATCCATGCGATTCAAATTCAGTTTAGCATCATTTTTGGTAACATTCTCCATTTTCCAAATACGAGGAACAAACATCTATACTTTGAATTGGAGCCTTATTTTACCATCACCTGGTCTGCCATATTGAGGCTAGGTCATGAGTATCCAGTGGTCAGTGGTGGTGAAAACTGAGCAGAGATAACAATTAGCTAACCCAGGGTCAATTGCAAGTTTTTCTCAAGCCCCCAGACAAACAGAACACGTTTATCAGTACTTATGGTTTGAAGGGAAGCTTCATTGTCAAGTTTTACATTACCATTCATATTGTTTGTTTTACATGCAATAAAGATGCGGTCTTATTCCAAATAAGATCCTACTCACCAGGTTCTCTTGGTATCGAAGAAGAGCACCAGGAATACGGGTTCCTCGTATCGTCTCTGCAGGTTGAGGACGTCCTCGGGGGGAACAGGGATGGGGACTCCGTTGTGGAAGTAGCCAGTCTTTGGCATCTTAGGATTAATGATCTGTAAAGACACAACAGAAAACAACTTTATTCACTATGAAACAGGAATAAGTTCTGAAAATTATCTTCTTCTGTTCTGTTCGCAAAATCGTTACTGAGATAGCAACATTAGACTTGTGACAAATATGTATATAAAGAGGCTACACTTAAAGCAAGTGGTTATATCTCTAATGTGTGCCGACATGGCAATCTTGGAATAAAGAGAGTATAACAAACTATCTTCCGTCCCCACTGATTACAACGGAAAATACCAGGGACATGAGGTGTTTCAATGAACAAGATAATGGAAAGCCTGCTAGGAGTTTATCTTGTGCATCTTTTTAACTCGTCGTGTATGGGAGATAAGAGTGTGTCAGAGAGAACTCACCAGAGCCGGGTACCAGGGGTAACCGCGACACTTGGCCCACACCAGATCCAGGGGCTCCAGCGGGACCACATCCTCCTCCTCAGACCAACTGCCACTCCGCGTCTTGGTGCGCACTGAAATAACAACAATAACCTGTTAGAATAGGAGCACTCTTCATTCACTCAACTAGGAAACTGTGATGTCATTTAACTATCTAGTACATGTATATGCAGTTTTGCTTCAACATGTATGTATATTCTGAATGCTATATATGATTCATCCTCTATCATAAAGTCAACGTGGTGTGTATAATTCAGTATACGCGAAAACAGTTTTTCTGCAAATATCTTTTGCAAAGTAAAAATTGCTTTTATACATGTTTTCATATATTTTCCAGGTTAAATCTGTATTGTTCTTATCTACATCAAACTATAGAAGCTAGAAGATAGAAGGCAATATGTCAGTTAATAATCAATATACTGGAAAAAATATTTGAAGATATTAATTCACGCAAATCACCATATCTATGTTCCAACATTTCAGTTGGAAGTGGATAACAACAAACAACATTAAAGTTAGTCCATGAACAAACAAAGTAGCTGTATTTCCCCAAATTGTTAGTTAAAATGTGAGCTTACATTTACCTTCAATAGCAGGTGAAATATAACATATGATTCATTTAGAAGAGAACTAGAAACGCTTGATAAGTAACAAAACATAATGCAGTTATTACTTCAACACAACAGGAGAAGCCCCAACTGAGCTAATGGAATAATATGTAACAGTCAGGAGTCCAGACACCAGAATCCCATGGTCTGAGTCCACTGCTGGATCCTGGTATGCAGATCAGTTCTACACCAACACCAACATCAAGAACAAGTGTTAGCCTAATAATGTGAGTAGGAAAATGAAATAATTCAGTTAGAACTAGTTTAACAAATAGATGTAGTGTGGTGTGTGTGTGAGCTACCACAAATGCCATTAGTTCCAGAACATAATACAGGTTTAGAAGGAAACCAACCTGAGGAGCGTGTGTTGGTCCTATAGGCACTAGTGTTAGCCCTGCGCTCTGAAGAGCACCTATTCCTCACATACACACTAATATTTGCCTTGTGCTCAGCTACAGCTTTGGGCACTGCCTTAGCTGGCTTGTGGTCACCTGGCCGCTTTCTGGCAGCTTTTGTGGTGACCCTGCCAGCAGTAGCAGCACGAGGAGCAGCACGAGGAGGAGGAGCAGCAAGAGTAGGAGGAAGAGGAGGATGGGTAGAGGGTTGGGGTTGCAGTGCTTTGTTAGGCTTAGCATGCATGGTGCTAGTAGAAGCTAAAGGAAAGAATAGCAAATAAGAAAGAAAAGTCAGCTACCATAAGCCGTATTTCCATGCCCCATTTCATATAACTTCCTGATGTTAGGAATCCCTACAGGTTTCCTGAAAGGATTCCCTTTTATCCATTAAAAGGTGTCATTAAGCTAACCTTGAGGTATGCTATCAGGCCTTAACGCTAACTCAAAATGTTATTGGCCACGTAGGACCATTAGATCCTAGATGCAAAAATTTTACTGGTCCTACAATCTTTTGTTTTGTCATAACAAGAAATAACAATGCATAAAATTCACAGACCTTTATTTTTATTCATTTTATCTTCATTTATTTCAAAAACGTTTGGGAACATTCTTGAGGGGAAACAAGAATGTCCCCAAATGTTTACTGGCTCTGTAGGACAAGTTGAGGTCTTTTCATACTGGCCTGAAGCCTTTTTGGGGAATTTTTACTGGCCTAGGGCCAGCGATTAACTGTTTGCGTCAAGCCCTGGCTAAGGGTAATATTAAAGACTTGGCTTGTAGGAAACCGTAAGGACTCCTAACCTTCCGCTATACCTAACAAGACTAGGCCCCTGGGAGGCAGACAGTATCATTTAAGTATTGATATTGTATCATACCATGAAGATTTAAAGGTGCCAATCCCTGGATAATCCATTTCAACTAGATGCTGGCTCAAGGCCTGGCGATGCCACAGCTGGTGCTCTGGAGACATCTATGTTTTGTCACTTCACACAATCTATAACTATAAGTCTGGCCTTGTCATATTTTCTAAGGAAATTGATCATATAAACATGTAATACCCTATTGCACATTATCAAGAAATGATTTCAAAATGTCAGATCATGAAGCGCCTCTGTACAGGAGTCACATTATCTTTTAATAACTTATATCCAGTTGGTTAAGATAAGATTCAGCTAAAAGTAAAATAAAACTTTTCAAAATGCAAATGCTTGACAAATGCTAATTTGACAGATAGCGGCAAGTTGCTAATTCTCCAAGAAATGTACTCATAACCCTTTTGCCCTCGCCCTACTGTTAATACATCTAGACCTGTGCGAGTATTAGTCTGAGAGGATTCGAACATGGAAGAAGTGCGAAGAATGAACACGGTCGGCCTCACCTCTGAGAACTCTTGAGGAGGAGGAGGAGGAGGCGGAGGGCCGCTCGGGGCTGCTGTAGTCAGTCGTGTACTCAGAGTCCAGCTGGGGGTGACTAACAATGCAAGTACAGGTGGCGCCACCTACACCTGCCGCCGCATCACCAGCGCCCTCTATGCTACCAAACGCTGACAAGTTTCGCCTAGATATGGGGCACGGTTTACTACCTCTCTTAGTAGGCCCTCCTCGCCACTCCGGTTTTTTACACTCTTTACAAACTACGGTGGTGTTAGCGTTCCTATCAACATGCATCTCGGGTGTGAGACCGGACTGAGCAGTTTCCTCACACTCTGAGGTGTTCAGAGAATGTTTTCTATGCTTAGCTAAAGAGAGAAAGAGAGAGATAAAAGCAAAGGAATGCTTAGCAGCGACAAAAAAAGCAAGAAAGAGCTGAGAAAAGAGAACTACTGCAGAGAAAGAGTATCACACTAATGTTCCATAAACAAGGCCTGGTTGCATAAAACAGCATCATCTTAGTATAGTGACAAATCCCTATAAGTGTCCATTAGGGACAAAGCTTCCCTTTATAGCATCTTAAACCTTTATGCCTCTGCTGGCTAATTTAACCAATGCAAAATGAGGCAAAAAATCTGAAAAATGACTGAAATCCTGGCAGATGGGTACCCATCTAAGAGTACTCCATGGGAGCTATCCAACAAATACCAACATGACAGGGTTTAGATGGTTTTCTTTTCTTTGCATTGTTGTGCTTTAGACGAAAGTAGCCGTAGCATTGGAGGGGTTTAAGTTAATTTGGGGATAAAATTACCTAGAACCTAGTGTCTTCAGTAAACCTTGAGAGATTCCCAACCAGAACATGTTTTATGCAACCGGGCCCAGGTGCTGGAGCAACAAACGAAAGGAAATCTACACTAGAAGCTTATCAGATAAGTTAGTGGTATGCTGAGAAAATGCTGAATTCTATCTAGATGGAACAGAAACCTAGGAAACTGCTGAGCTGGCTATATCTGACTGGAGCTTTTGAACAGTATCTATGAAGTGGTTAAAGGAATTGGACTTCAATGCAAGTTTGACTGAACAGAGCATTCACTGAACACTTCTAATCATTGAATTACATAACTGGAGTGTACAGTCAGATGCCAAAGTAATCCCAAAAAAATTGATCCAAAGGTTTACCAGTTTATCTAATAATAAGTTTGAGTCCTATCAGGTTCATAGAAGAAATAAATCAAGCCAACTCTGCAATACCCCAAGTTCCACCATCTAACTACTTGACTAGGACTATTCTAGAGCACAAGTACTATCTATGCTATTAGTTTCCTATGGCAAAGAGGCAGAACTTACCCCCGCGTCTTGAGAATCTGTTAGAGCGACTGCCGTCCCCCGTACCGTCCCCGTCCTCGCTGCCACTGCCCTTGCTGGACGACGTGTCCGACATGGAGCTGTCTGAGCTCCCGCTGTCGGAGTACGAGTCTGAGTCGGAGCTGCTGTGCACCAGCTTGTCCGTCCTGTACGTCAGGAAGCTGTCGCGGCGGCCGTGTGTAGAGGGGAGCCCCGGCAGCGAGAACACAACGTCCTGCGGTCCCGACGCCATGGACGACTCGCTCACCGTCGCGCTTCTCTTGGACGGCACGGCTGGAAGCTCAGCCTCTGCCTGGACGGCGGCCGCACTCGCTGACCGCTTCCTCCCGGCGGGACTATGAGGTCCACTGCGGGTCACCGGACTTGCAGGACCCCTCTTGGGACTTGCAGGTCCCCGACCGGCTGGGACACTGGCTTCCTCGCTACTCGACTTGGGACTTGCGGGCTGGGTTTGCGGTGGCTGAGCTTTTGGCTTTGGCGGTCGCCCAGGACCTTTGCGTGCAGGAGGGGTTTTCGGGGGCGTATGAGGGCTGGCACCATCGCTGTTAGATAGGTGCAGCGGGGGTTTACGAAAGTTCTTTTTGCTGAAGAGTACTGATGTGCGCCGGTTGACCCCTGAGGTAGATGGGGAGGGTGTGTTGGCTCCGCGGGACTCCTCTGTACTGCTGCCAGCTCGGGTGGGCGTCGACGGAGCCTCCAGCACTTTACTGTCATCTACAATGCAACAATAACACAATGCCTATTAGTATACGATGAAATAACTCTCAAATCTGTCAAGGTAGTTGGTAATGATGTTAGAAGTCTATGATAAAGATTCGGAAAGCAACTTTCAAATTATCACGCAATGCACATAACACTGATATTCCTTATTTTCCACTTTATCAAATGGGTCAGGCCACCTGAACACATGGCGGTACTATCTGATCTTGGGTCCAGCTTGCCCCGTCTGGCTACCTGTATTTGCCGTGTACTGTTGAGCCCTGCTTACCTAGAGCTTTGGAGGGTGAGGCTGTCGCCGCGGGTTCAGGTTCAGATTCGCTCCTAGTACTGCGTACCCGCGGTCTCCCCCGGCCCCTGCCCAACCCCCGGCCGGCCCCAGACGTGACTCTGGGGCCGGCTGAGGTGTCTGTGTATGAGTGAGCTGTCTTACCTAGAGCTTTGGATGGAGAGGCTGTCGCCGCGGGTTCAGGTTCAGATTCGCTCCTAGTACTGCGTACCCGCGGTCTCCCCCGCCCCCTGCCCCGCCCTCGGCCGGCCCCAGATGTGGCTCTGGGGCCGGCCGAGGTGTCTGTGTATGAGTGAGCTGTCTTACCTAGAGCTTTGGATGGAGAGGCTGTCGCCGCGGGTTCAGGTTCAGATTCGCTCCTAGTACTGCGTACCCGCGGTCTCCCTCGGCCCCTGCCCCGCCCCCGGCCGGCCCCAGACGTGTTTCTGGGGGGCGTCGTCTTCACAGTAGGAGAGGCAGCAGATTTGGCGGGAGAGGGCGTGCGGGCCTTCTCTGGTGATTGGCTTCTGCTAGAGCATGTAGAGGGGGCTTCTTCAGACGACGCTGCAAGAGGAAGACGCCAGTTAGACATAGAGTTATCTTCAACAGAAGGAAACTATGGCAAATGGATCTACTGTGAATTCTTGGTAACCTGCGACACTTTTTAATAATAACAGATTTTTATGGGTTTAGAGCGTCCTTAATTTTTATGAAAATGTAAGTGATTCCTGCCATTTCGATGTAAACCAGTGTGTTAACTAATAAATAACTTAATAAGGTCTGTTATCACATCTATTCTACGCACACCCTTCCTACCTGCCACTTAGGTGTAAAACAGTGTTGAACAATAAGTAAATAAGGCTTGTTACCACGACATCTATTCTATGCACACCCTAACAATGATAATAAGAAAATGAGGCTTCATTCCTGCCATTTTGATGTAAAACAGTGTTAACAAATAAATAAGGAGTAAATAAGGCTTGTTACCACAACATCTGTTCTATGCACACCCTAATCATAATAATAATAATAATAATAATAATAATAATAATAATAATGATAATAATGATAATAATGATAATAAGTAAATAAGGCTTGTTACCACAACATCTATTCTATGCACACCCTTCCTACCTGCCTCGGCCATACTGGAGTCCTCCGGGTCGCTGCTGGTTGCGTGACCGCCCCCGCCGCGCTGTAACGCCAGCTGACGACGCACCTTGATGATCTCCTTACGAATCAGCTTGGCAGCTTTAGAACGACGACCTGGAATTATAGAATGGGAAACTAGCAGTTTATTCTGTTGTCGTTATTATGCGTAAAGCAGAGATTTTTGGCCTCACAATTCTCGTTCCTAGATAATAAATATAAGATCTCCCATTAGGCTGCTGGTGGCTATTTTGGCCAGTACAGAATGATGCAAAAAATCTGGAAAATAACTATTGCACATGGGTAATCACCTAGAGCTATCCAATGAATACCAATATGACAGGGAAAGGTTATTACATCATGATGAGAAAATGAGGAGAAAGTAGTTACCGTGTTTTGTAGCGTTGGCCATGTCCATTCTGTAGAGCAGGATCTTGACACAGCCATATCGCTTATTTCATTACTTAATCAGTTAATGATAAGAAAGTGAGTAGAGAGTAGTTACCGTGTTTTGTAGCGTTGGCCATGTCCATTCTGTCGAGCAGGATCTTGAGTTGTTCCTCCAGAGGCATCCCCTCACGCTTGTTAGGAGGCAGGAACGCATCAACTGGAATAAAGCAAATCAAACAAAATCAAACTCAGGCTGCAGATCTCTTTAAAATAAAATCATATAAAACAACCTTTGATCAAATGAGATGATATAATCTTCACATGTTTTTAAATGAAAGACAATACAAAACAACAAAATAATTTTCCATGATTCCATCCTTGTCAATTTTAAACTTTACTTATCATCAAGTTGGTTGGACTAATAAAATTTCAATATTAATGGCACCGAATTTTAGTAAATGTTTGTTACGGCATTACTTTCAATCAGGGAATTAATGCAATGGACTTACCGTCCTCTATGATGATTTTATCTTGCTTGGGTGATTTAGGAGGGTCCGCTGTGTGCAGGCCGGTCTCGGGATCAAAGCCTATATTCTCAGACATTCTACGGCACGCTCGTATGACGGTACCACCCTGTCAACGATAACAACATAACTAGTCAAGTGGGTAGCAGCAGTACAGCACTAATTTTACTTACTGATCATTTAGATTTATGACAGATTGACAATTTTGATATCAAAAGGCTAGTGTTGGGACGATCATCGATTATAATCGACGCTTACTCGGTTGCGTCTTTCATAATGATTTATCGATTATGAAACTGGTTATCGATAATAATCGGAAAATATGACACCTAGCGGCGAAACATGAAACTAAAAGACTGGCAAGTTGTCAGCTTTCTCGCTATGAAACTATAAACTCCAGAACACGTGAAAAGGAAGTAAAAGTGCTCCAAAATGTAGAAAAAGTATTGGTCTTACGAAGCATGTACTGGTATTCAGGTACCAATCCAAATTATGCATGTTGGGGATGCAAGCTGGAGCAGATCGTAAGAGCTTATTTGGTGCACTTTCACTCTTTCTAAGGAGTGTTACGAAAGGTGCACATGTATCAAATTCATGTCTTCAAGTTATCAGACGTTTGAAAAACAATAAAGGAACAGAGACAACAGGTACTTCCCAAGCCTAACCGAGGCATCTGGAACACCAGGAACAGAGATAAAAGGTAATATTATATAATATATCACTAACCTGGGATGCCACCAGGGGGGTCTATAGATTTTGTCATAGATAACATGGGTTAAAAAATAATGCATGTTTCTTGCCCCTGCCCTTGATCAATGGTGGTGGGAAGGGGGGATGATCTGCGATCTCATTCTTACGAACGAGATCGCGGTCTGACACACCGAAGTTCTGCCCAATTTTTTTTTCATGCTAAAAAACTTAGTTATATTTAGCGCATGTTTATCTATTATTGACATTCTTTACCTTCACCTTTTAATTAGTAATATTCTAATAGCAAGCTATTTTCATATACAGGTGAACTTGGATATGACAGACTCAATGGGACCAGGAAAATTGGTCCGTCATATGCAAAATCCATCATATACATATGACGAATACTTGATATGCATAGGACTGGGACCAAGCATACAGTCCGTCATATGCAAAGATCCGTCATACAGTGGTCCGTCATATCCAAGTTCACCTGTAGTCTATTACATAATTTTGCACTCTAGACATGTACCCAATTACCGAAAAAGTGCGATGAACCGATTATGATCGATAATCGATCGGTTGGCTGTAACTGATTATCGATTATGAAATTGCAACCGATTCCCAACCCTACAAAAGGCACAATGTTACGAATCGACAGTTTATACAAAGGTGAAGTGAAAGAGACATCAGTAAGGGTGAACAAATGTGGCAGTGGCCTGCAGAGATACTGGCCAACTTATGCATTACAGATAAGCGTGTTTAGCTTATCCTGGCTGTAGATAGGAATTCCATTCAGTATTTTAACATTATTCGTTCACCAAACCGACTACATCAAATAGCCCTCAAACTTAACAAGCCATTGATTGACTATAGCCAATAATCAATATACCAATAGTAATAAGTTCTAGCTTCTAACTAAAATAAAGGATGTAATCTCACCAGGTCGCGCAGGCGTATGGCTGATCGATAGAACATTGTATCTTTGGCATTGTAGGCGAGGCAGTTGTTGACGATGGTCTCAAAGTCGGCCTCGAACTCGTCGACGGTCCTGTAGACGTGTCCCTCGACCTTCTCGCGCATGGTCTGGAAGTCCATGGGCGTCTTGATGTACTCCAGGTAGTCGGGCACCTCCTCCAGGGACACCGGCTCCGTGAAGATCCGGCCCGCGTCCTTCTCCTCCAGGTCGTCCAGCGTGTGCCGCAGCAGGTAGACGAACGGCTGCAGCTTCAGCTCCGTAGCCAGCTGATGTACTCGTAGCTACAAAATACAACGATACAAACATCATCAATAATCCATCGCCAGCATGTGCCGCAGCAGGTAGACGAACGGCTGCAGCTTCAGCTCCGTCGCCAACTGATGTACTCGTAGCTACAAAATACAACGTTACAACCATCATCAATAATTCATCGCCAGCATGTGCCGCAGCAGGTAGACGAACGGCTGCAGCTTCAGCTCCGTCGCCAACTGATGTACTCGTAGCTACAAAATACAACGTTACAACCATCATCAATAATTCATCGCCAGCATGTGCCGCAGCAGGTAGACGAACGGCTGCAGCTTCAGCTCCGTCGCCAACTGATGTACTCGTAGCTACAAAATACAACGTTACAACCATCATCAATAATTCATCGCCAGCATGTGCCGCAGCAGGTAGACGAACGGCTGCAGCTTCAGCTCCGTCGCCAACTGATGTACTCGTAGCTACAAAATACAACGATACAAACATCATCAATAATCCATCGCCAGCATGTGCCGCAGCAGGTAGACGAACGGCTGCAGCTTCAGCTCCGTCGCCAACTGATGTACTCGTAGCTACAAAATACAACGTTACAACCATCATCAATAATTCATCGCCAGCATGTGCCGCAGCAGGTAGACGAACGGCTGCAGCTTCAGCTCCGTAGCCAACTGATGTACTCGTAGCTACAAAATACAACGATACAACCATCATCAATAATCCATCGCCAGCATGTGCCGCAGCAGGTAGACGAACGGCTGCAGCTTCAGCTCCGTAGCCAGCTGATGTACTCGTAGCTACAAAATACAACAATACAAACATCATCAATAATCCATCGCCAGCGTGTGCCGCAGCAGGTAGACGAACGGCTGCAGCTTCAGCTCCGTCGCCAACTGATGTACTCGTAGCTACAAAATACAACGATACAACCATCATCAATAATCCATCGCCAGCGTGTGCCGCAGCAGGTAGACGAACGGCTGCAGCTTCAGCTTTATTTTATTATTAGTATGTACTTTGTACCACACTTTGGACACGCAAAAGTCTATGAAACCTCTATTTGGACACCCTGTTTCCAAATATTGGCTAAGACCATGCCAGCTGATGTACTTGTAACTACAAAATACAACAATACAAACATCTTTACATAATCTTGAGTTGGTGTTGACAGCTAATGTTGCCGTAGCAACAAAACAAAAATACAAAAATTATCAAATAATCTTGAGTTTGTTTGACAGGCCCAGTCAGGCTTGAAAACCTGTAACGTGCCCATCAAATTAATAGTATTTCAATTTTTACCCATGTACCAAGATGAGAGGAGTTTTGTGGGCTAAAATCAAACATTTATTATCTTGAAATAGGCAGTCTGATTTCTGATATTGGAAGGCATTTTCTGCTATATACATGGCATTAACAAATAAGTCCACTAGTTCATCGTGGCTAGGTAGTATCTTGTGCCTCCTTATTATAGTTTCCTCGCGTCACTGAGTGACTGTATTGAACTGAGACCTACCTGCTCTCTTTTGAGCTTCTCCCGTTTGCGTATGAGTTCGACCAGGAGTCTGGCTTTCTCCAGGTCCTGGCGGAGCCGCTGCCAGTACTTCAGCTGTGCCTTCAGCGCGTTGCTCTGCTTGTCATTGTGCGTCTGCTGAAACACAGCAAATACATTCACTTAATCAAACAACTCAACAATAAAGTCAGTATTTAAAATCATTCTGCCCGTTAAATATTTACTTTGTATTCTAAGGAAATAAAACCAGGCTCTACGATGAAGAGAATTTCAGATATGATTTCCCCTTTAATATTTACTGTTGTTCTGAGGAAATGGAATGTTTCTGCATTGGAGAAAGCATTTCTGAGCAGCCTGCCCCTCTACTATATCAGCTGTATAGGATTTCTATAGTAAGAGTAATACGTCCCCATGTTGGTGAGAGTATTGCCATGCCGCCCATGCCTAGGTGCAGGGCTCAGCGGATGTCTGGCTGAGATACATCACAGTTTATGGCCACACTGTGCTAGCTTGTTTGCTAGTAACAGGGAATACATGGCACCACTGAGCTGTGCACACTTTTTATAGTTAAATCACTCGCATTATTGAAACAGAATCTGTTATACATGGAAAGGAGAGCAATGTAACATACATTTCTGATATATTAAAGCAACGATAATTTTGAGAGAGAGAGAGAGAAAGAGAGAGAGAT
>OZ012687.1:349188-401406 GCA_963942565.1 Maea johnstoni | reverse complement strand
TTAAGAGTTTTGGATTAGCATCTTTTTCTCAACCTATTCATACTTGTGACAACTAAAATGATTTGCCAACTTTTTGATATTTACATGTACTTTTTGAAAAAATTCATCTTTTTTTATAGCCATTAATACAAAACCAACAGCTTTCTTTCAGTGATTTTCGAATGTTTTGTAGTTCCAGACAACACTTTTCAATGAAAAATCTATTGAAGCTATGGTACTGTATATGTATATACAATTGAGAAATAGTCTTATTTACTGAGCACTATCATCTTGAAAATGCATAGGGCAAGTCTCCTGTCTATTGGAACTGTCATCTTAATATGATATGGTATGGTACGGACCTCAAAGAAAGGTCATTTCCAGAGCTACTAACACAGAAAAGAGATGCATTTTAAGAAATAAATTGATACCATATCTCATCCTACTTGCTTACAAAGGGTTAAGCTATGAAAAAGTAACTAATTCACTCAGATCACATCTTCATGACAGCTATATCTCAGGTATGAAGTGATGTATATATATCAAGAGTACATCAGTACCTAGAAACACTTGTTCCCACTGAGAAGACCATTTTTGAGTCAAAGTAATGATCTCTATACTAGTAAATAACATCTTAGTAACTTAAAATTGTTATCATCAAAACATTAGAAGCCTTTTTATTGCAGAGGTTGATGTTTCCCTCATTTATTCTTCCTAATATTCTGCATGACATAAGCTGTGACTCCGTCACGTGACGGAGTCACTGATTTTTACCTAGTTCCAAAACTACCATAATAATGAAATTTTTCCAAAGTGGCTACTTCATCATTCATCACATCCAATTTACCTGTTTTTATTGAGTTTTGAGCATTATAGTCCAATTTTCTATATGAGAAAAATTAAAAAAACATGTTTTTTGTGTGACGGAGTCACAGGTATCCCAATTTTCAACTTCCACAAAAAACACTTTTCAAGTTTCCAAATACAATTTTTTGTCAAGTGATTAGAGGAGGACCTCCAAAAACCTAGTTTAAACCTAAATTTATGTTGATTTTATCATTCAAAGGAAAGTATGGTCTTAGTGAATCAGATAGCTAATATGACTGCCGATGTCTCATTTTGATAAAACATGGACACCATTAACTCAAACATCCATAACTTTTTTATTTGCGGACACAAACAAACAAAACAAAGATATTCTGAAACTAGAAATAACCAGCTTTCTAGCAATATAAGGCATGATGTGTTACGAATGAAAAAAGTTTTTGGCTTAGATGCTAACATGTGCTTGATCGAGCCCAATAGTGTTTGATGCATGGACTGTGGCTGAGGGGTTCAGATGCACAATGGGTGATCAAGATCCAGTCATGAGAAACACTAGATTATGCCAGCAAGGTCAGTGGTTATGAGCAATGATCAAACTGACACGAAGACTACCATCCCTTAATAGAACAAGGTCATAAAAACACTGAAGCCGGTTCCTGTTTGGAAAGATAATAAAAAATATCAAACCTAACCTGTACTTCTGATTACAACTAATACAAGAATCAACCATCTTTTTTAAAAGCCTGAAACTGCATTTCTGACATTGACCTAGTTAAATAAGGGGCCGGCAGACTCAGGATTTCCGTAGTTGTTTACAGGGGGGGGGGGGGATTATTTTGACAGAAAGCTAGACCTGCTTCCTTTATTTTAAGCATAAATAAAGTGACAAGAAAAGCAAGCTAAAAATGAACATTTTGAATTTACAATTGGGGTTTGTTGAACCGCCTCTGCATGTGATATATGTGCAACTGTAAAGCATTTAATAGGCACTATCTCCCGACATATTCCCAGCTGCTGTCCAGTTTTCTAATGATAAAATGACTAATCTATTGCTAACAATAACTACTATGTTAAATAACAATGTTGAGAAAGCCACGCTGATGCAGCACCTGCATTATTGATAAATATTCTATACTCAACCGCACACAGGGCTGGTTCTGATCCTATCTAATAGCTAGCCCTGAATAATTGATATTGTATACAGAGGTTGTTCTTGCAATATACATGTCTTCCGTTTGAAATATTCCACTGCCTTTGTTACCTAGCTATATGTCCATAAGCTATGCCAAGCACCTGTGTCGTGCATTACGGCAACATCTGCCAGAAGACAATGCAGCAACAACAGTAGACATGGCCGGTACCACAGCGTGCGGCCCAAAGGCACATGGAATCATGCCATGCATATCAAATACATGGCTTTCTTCTCATGCTGTTACATGTTAGAAATCCAAGAGCCTACTAGTAATGTCTGTGTCATATAGCACCAGATAACATAGTAGGATGTCAGAAGTATTTGCAGTAATTCTCTTTTAAAATGTTACGAACGTACACACACATTTTAAACTATGGTAGTCAAATTGTGAGAAATACCTGTGGGCTACTTCATTTTGCAAACTGGGAGCACATCAGGCAGTTAATGTTTTAAAATCAAACATGTTATGAACATCCATAAAAATTGTTAACTTTAAAATCAAGAAGTGTGTTGGGAAAAAATCTCATTGATTTTGTATGGAAACATTGTAAAGATATTTGAATTTAAAAAAAAGAAAAGATTTTCTCCTCAGCCAATGTGTCACAAAGTGTAAACAACTTCCTGACACTCCCTCCCCACAGGATATGCAGGTAAACTAATACATGTTTAGGCAACACTGACTGTGATGTAGGCCCCTGAACATGTATATATGTGGATATACCCAAGAGAGCCAACATCAGGGCTACCCTTTACACATACACAACAATCAACTCAAACACGTTTCTGAACGGGATTTTCAGTGTTACCAAACTAATCAATCAAACAATGTCGATTGCACTTCCAGCAGGTAATTTCCCCTCAATCAGATAAAAAACTGACTTAGAATGTTCTCTCTGCTGAAGTGCTTCAGCTATAGATCTAGACGAAAAATTATTAGATGTGCACCTTCATGTTAATTTCTTCTCAATTTCCTTAACATTGATTCATTTTAGAATCTAAAACCTGAGGAATAACCTCTCCTGTTTTCCTGGAAGGTGACGTCACTATGTGTAACATGTGGTTTCTTGGCACCGACCCAAATCCAGTGTAAATCAATGAAGAGTTTACATCTTCGTACCACAATGTGTATCAATTGTTTTATACACGAGGGAAAACTAATTAGGACAAGGTGCTGCTGTGTTTAGACAAGATTTAGATGAGGAATGGACTTTGAATTGCAGATAAATGTTATACACACACTCACACAGTGCATAGGATCTGGTATCAGGACTGAGGATATGAGTCATGCTGTGTATCAAGTAACACAATATATCACAGATGGATCATGGCAAGATAGGTGCTGCCACTTGTTGAATTTTCATAACTTTTAAGATAGGATATAAGCACATATAGGAACTTACCTCCTCGTCCATATCATATTCAACTTCGTCATCGAGTTCTTCAGGATTTTTCTCAATGAATCTGTAGTAAGAAGCTGGTCTTACGGGTGCGTCTGCTGGTTTCACATAGTCATCTAAGATTTTAAAAGACGCTTCGGGAAGTTTAGCGGCTGAAGTTGTAGAACTACTGTCCTTTTTCTTTGGGTCTGCAACAGTCACTTTACTGGCCTTAGTAGGGGATTTATCTGGCCTCTCCTCTTTTTCGGAATTTTCCACATTTTCAAGTTCATCCTGGGAGATAATTTCCAGGGGTTCATAAATATTAATCCTATGTGTGCGACCGTCGAGGTCTACCTCAACCAAGCGCTGAGCTTCGGCGTAAGTCAAACTTTCCATTTGGGGTGTTCTGAGAAATTCTGGTGGAGTAGGTGAGCGTCTGTTCTGGCGGTGGTGCCACTTCTGTCCCTTCTTTTTCGGCCCCGGCTTCTTCAAAGGCGTAGGCGCGTTATTTTCGGGATTTTCATGGTCGTAGTTGTACAAGTGAAATTGAATGCCAGAAAAACTTTTATACATCTTCCGACAGTCCGGAATAGGGCATTCGTAAGGCGGCTTCGTCGCCTTCAAGTTCTGGCAGAAATTCCTCACGTCGAAGTCTAGCTTCATCGTGGTGTTTTTCCCAGTGAAAGGCGCGATCCAATCTCGGCTGTCCTACTTAGAACAGCAAGTCAACATGGCGTCGGCTCGAACAGTCACATTCGGAATCTGAAATAACGCATAATTCATAATCAGTAAGCGATTCGGGAAGTTTAATTGCAATCTTTATTCCTTCAACTATACGGCGGTAATGTTGTCAGAGATTTTAGGACGCTGTAGAGAAAATGACACGCACATATTATGCATGGATTCAAATACATCAATATCCAACATGGCCGGCCGACAAGACGGGAGTCTATAAACCGCAACCCACAAAACCACCCTCTTTTCATCTACTATTTCGGCATATTCCTTACAATTTGAGCAATTTTTCTCGATGTTAAACATTCGGTACTTTTCAAGCCGCCATAATCGAAAGTTTAAGAGCAGAATTTTGATCGAAAATGGGTAGTTGTTCGCGCGAAGTAACAAAGAACGCTACGCTAGGTCAGCTGTCTAACAGCGGACAAAGAGAATAAGGCGGGAAGGAATAATTCGGCCTAAATAACTCAAATACTTACATCGCTAGATGCCTATCGTGTGTCGCTATCGTATGGTGGTAGTTGATTGCTTTCAACTGAATTGGCTTCTTCATAAAACTCGTCCAAAAAACAGTGAGAATCAGAATGTAATCAGACTTGGGGCGGATATCCGACCGATTTCGTCAAGTACCGTTTCTGAGACCTCTGCGCAGCTTTGTGCGCATTTGTATGCTCATTTCCGGATGCTTAGCCTGCATGGCGGGCGGGAAGCGGCCGCAGGCAGGCGCTTGCAGGATACGGAGAATGCGGCCATCTGGGTCGTCCAGATCTGATCGCACAGAGACCGTAAGCTGCAAGGAGGTTTAGTGGATGCGTGCTCGTGTCTAGAATTTAGAAATAAAATACGAGGCCCGCGACGAATAGCCATGCACGCTATGCTCTGAAATGTACATGCCAGTGCGCCCGCAGGTGCCCCTCCCCCTTTTTCAGTCGGTTGACTGAGGTTGGAATGTATCTTTGCTGATGCTTCCGTGGTCGGATTTTTGGAATGGGCGAAAGGGCCGCCGGCCTCAGACTTATGTCGTGAATCTTTAGCCTAAGAAATGTTGGGAGTGGTTTCATTACTCTCTTTCCGTTTAGGGCTTTCTCGACACCAATGACAAACCACTCCAGTCGGTCAACTGTACTGTAATGAACTCGAGGGAATATTGAAGGTGGCTTGTGGGATTAATTTGTGAATATAGGATCATTTTGAGATTTCTACCGATGTTATAGCCTACGTATACACCCCTTCCTTCCTTAGACTATTCCTTCCTAATCGGATCAATCGTAAATATCTAGGCCATCACCACGAAGATTGCGTGGCCTTCTATTACAGAAGCTCCAATAGCCTTGCACACTAGCAGGAAATGTTTTTGACCCTTTCCTCCATATTGAGTTAATTACAAAAGCATGGTCGCTTCAAACATGCATTTTGAGTATCAAATATAAACGGTTCAAATTTGGCATAGTTATAGCTAAGAGTATTTCGGAGGGAAGATTTTTTTTCATTTTGACTTTATTCAAAAGTTACATCTTAATGTAACTTTTTTTTTCAACAAAACTTCAGAAAAAAACAGTTATACAATTTGAACAGAGTAAAAATTTTTTTAAAAAAGCTGTGGTACCCTTGCCTCTGTATTGATCTTTCTTCACATTTATCATACCCGGTCAATAATTGTGCATGTTTCCTAACTTTTTTTCTTTCATGTTTTGACCCCCAAAATCTTATACCCTGCTGTGAGGGTACTTTTGTAATGTTTATGGATGCTATTTCTTATCAATACAAAATCATATATCATACATTACAAAAAATATAGAGGAATGATATGAAAAAAAACAGATTCATATTAAATACAGTTGAGTTACACACATGAATAGGTGTACAAGAGAGCACACGAAATGCACCCTTAAAATGCTTTTAAGTTGTCATTTCAACTAGGTTTTCACCACATGAGATGTAGTATACTTACTATGCATTATATACCAGTGTCGCCACCTATATGACGATCAATAAACTATTTACATTTACACTCTTTATTTCTTATTTCCATCTCATTCTTGTGATTCATTTACCTGATTTTCTTTTGAATTTTAGAATACTTGTTTAGATTTGAGATGATCATGTGGAAGATGATCACGTGTCTCAAAATATGTAAAATTAGCATAATACATATGTATTGATCTCGCATTACCCGCCGAGTGATCTGCGCTTTGGGCGACATTGATTCACATTTATGAAATGTCAATCTTTATATTCTAAACGTAAATTAAATCATAGCAGCTATTCATACAACATGTATTCTGAAATTGTATAGAACACATCATAATATAGTGGTAAAAACAAGTTGGGTGAGTGATGTAATATTCCTGGCGAAAATCATTCTAAATACTAGTAGCTCATGTAAGATTTCAAACATCTCATTTATATTGGCGACATTGTTATAGATGTTAATTATGTACGCATCGAATCTCTCTGTCTGTCTGTCTGTCTGTCTCTCTCTCTCTCTCTCTCTCTCTCTGAATTGGGTTTAAGTAGTAAACGTTTCAGTTTATCGCGGAAATGTATAAATGTGGAACAGCTTTTATTTATTGTTGGATTGTAGGAACTTTGGAAATCGTTTAAAACGAAAATATTGTGTACTTTCTATTAACATGGGAAATCTAACTGCGGTTTGTTGCTAATCACTTTTATAAACGTGTAGGCCATGTGGGGTCTAAGTAGACCCACCTTAAGTTATATTAACAACGTCTATACGTTAGTATGTCTACAGTAACTTATCCTATGATTGGATAATCCTGTGCAAGCAGCACAAGAAACTATCTGTATTCTAATTTTGTTATACTATTCATATGTTTATTTATACTTGTATTGCATATGATTTTGCGTATGTAACAATATGCAGTTAATAAACATACAAAAATGAGTTATTGTTGTACTGTACGAACTTTGGAAATCTTTTAAAATGAAATTGTTGTGGACTTTTTATAAACATGGCCATGGGAAATCTAACGGTGGAGTTTGTTGCTATTCACTTTAATACACGTGTAGGCTAGGAGAGGTTAAAGTAAAGGTCATGGTGAATAATGATGAAATAAGATTGTTACTTTTTGCTCCAGGACAACTCGGCATGCCCAGCATATGTTTTATTCCAAATAACTATATTATAAGACATTCATAAATTTCTTAAAATCTTTAACACATTTTCTACAAACTGAAGGAAAATTTTCAAATTTTCAAACTGGATTCCTGTGAACCTAGGATCATGATTACTTTTCGTAATCTGTTTCAGTTTGAACTGAACTTATCACACTAAATAGTTATGCTTGAAATGAATTTGAAGATGTATTGTTAATACGAACGTGAGCAAATTCATTAATAAAAAAAGAATTTTATTTAGGATATTTAGTTTCTCCATGTGCCAAATCATGTGAATGCTTCAGAGTAGTCTGCAATTGAGCTTGTCATTGTTGTTGTTGTTGTTAGAGATCCGTAACCGCATTGTTCCCACGGGGTCGACTCCCGAAGGAGGACCTACGGAGGTCTCCCCTACCACCCAGGCCACTCGTCACCCCCGGGCCTTTTATACCTCTCTGTTCCCTCTCCCCCCGTACTATTGTCGTGCATCCTGCATCCGGTCAGTACCCCCCCTGTACTCCCGTCCTGTACATATAACCTACCAAGTCTTTGGTCCGTTTCTTCCTTGTCTTCTTGTCTTACACATATATTCAACCCCACAAAAAGGAGAACCCCTCAACAAACCTCAAACCCCACACACAAACTGTGTTAATTTATTATATCAATAACCGAACAATAAACAGTAAAGCTCCACTTCGTCTCTCCTCCTGTGTCCTCCGTGCCTACCTGTTTCGGTGCCTCTCCCTTACACCATCGACTCTCTTCCCCTTTACCGTTTAGTCTGAATCAACAACTGTGTTAGATAAAAGGAACATAACATATATGTTTACAGGCACACCCCTATCGCTTCTCCTCTTCTCTCTTTTTCATCATCTTCCTCACCCCATCTCCCACTGTCCTTGCTAGTACTTCTGATGGCTCCCCGACTAAACCCACTATCTCCTTCAGTTGTTCTCCTTCTTCTTTGCCCCCCCAAACTTCCCATCTTTCTTCCCCCCATATTCGCCTTACCTTCCCCAACATTCTGTTTCTCTCTACTCTGTATGCTTGACATTTAAGCACTACATGTTGTTCGTTTTCGACCTCCCCTTCTGTGCATTTCTGGCAAGTTTTATCTTGAACTGTCCTCCCTGTCCTATTCCTCAGACCTAGTGATCCTGCTCTGATGTTGAAGACCGTTCTGCCTTCTTCTCTGTCTAACCACTCCTCAAATTTCTTTTCTTCCTTACTTCTGTATTTTTCTAACGTGCTCTTATTTCTCATCCCCTCTTGCCACTTCCGCTTATCCCTTTCTGTTACTGCTGACTTCACTTCCATTTTCCATGTATTTCGGCCTAATCTTAAACTTTCTCCCTCCAGCCCCACCTCCTCGGTCATTACATTTATTATGCCCATCCATGGTAATCCCTTTTCTTCTGCCATGTTCCATGCTTGCCTAGCCCACCTCTCCCGCTCCAGCGATGCTACCCTGCCTGCAAACACCAGTTTCTTCTCCATTACTCTATTTTCGAAACTAACCCAACCTAAATCGCCATAAATTGCCTCATAACCTGTCCCTTTTTCGCCCCCTATAGCCCACCTTCCTACTTGCCTCTCAATTATCTCTAGCTTATGCTTGTCACTCTCTGCCATGTCGAAAACCTCCACTCCATATAAGATGCTAGGGATAGCCAGAGCTTCCCACAGTTTGGTCACTACTCCTGCCCTTTGGTATGTGTCTGACGTTACATTCTTTATCACCCCCTTTATCCTGTTCGCTTTCTTGATCACATTTTTAACGTGCATTTTGAACATGCCCTTTACCCCTGAGAACCATATTCCTAAGTACTTGTATTCTTCCTCCTCCTTAATCTCCAAACAGTAGACGTCCCCTTCCTGTATCTGCCCCTCTCCCACTTGCCATCTTCTGTCCTTGCTGCTCTTCTTTCCTATGTTTACTACCTTGCTCTTAGATGAATTAAACTGCATTTTCCATTCCCTTCCATACTCCCCTACCATTCTCAACATCTCCCTTAAATCCCCTTCCCCTTGACCTGTGACGACCATATCGTCCGCAAAGAACAAACCTGGTATTGTAACCTCCCCAACCTTGACCCCGAGTCCACTTTCGACTAACCTATCTCCTAGCTCTGCCAGATATATCGCAAATAACACCGGTGACATCGAACATCCTTGCTTAAGTCCCTCTTTCACCTCAAACCAGTCTGTCTCTATCTCCCCAAACCTTACCTTACATGTGTCCCCTTTATACAGCTCTTTTAATACTCGCAGAAATTTCCCCCCGAACCCGTATCCCTCCATCTTTTTCCAGAGACCCTCTCTCCACACTCTGTCATACGCTTTCCTCACGTCCAAAAAGGCCACCTTCATATTTTTCTTCCTCTTCCCCTGGTCAAAAATCTGCCTTAATATAAACGCTGCATCGCACGTGCTTCTACCCTTTCTAAACCCAAACTGTATTTCCCCTAATATCCCTCTCTCTTCTACCTCTTCTTCCAACCTTCTCCGTAGGATTCTGGTGAAAAGTTTATACATGCTACTATTTACTGTAATTCCCCTGTAGTTTCCCAACTC
This sequence comes from Maea johnstoni, assembly GCA_963942565.1. NCBI lineage: Eukaryota > Metazoa > Annelida > Polychaeta > Spionida > Magelonidae > Maea > Maea johnstoni. Next base: position 391,605 of record OZ012687.1, on the reverse strand, counting down.
CTGTTTTCTCCCCCCTTTGTATAAGGCTGTCACTACCCCTTTTTTCCATGCTGATGGTACTTTTTCCTCTTTCAATACTTTATTGAAGATATCTGTCGCCCACTCGATAACTTCCTCCCCCCCTTCTATCAGAAACTCGCTGGGTATGTCATCCTCCCCCACTGCCTTCCCTTTTTCCATTTCTTTTAATGCCGCCCTTACTTCTTCTATCCTAATCTCCTCTCCCAGGCCCCCTTCTTCCTCCTCGCCTTTATCTTCTCCTCCGTCCTCTACCCTTTCTTCTGTCTCATGTGCCGTGTATAGATCTCTCCAATACTCCTTTATGAAAGTTGCCTGTTCCTGTTTGTCCACTATTTCTCTACGCCCTTCTTCTAGCACTACCTTCCCTTTTTTACTTTGTTTCTGTTTTCCATATGCCCTCCAGAAACGTTTTATCTCCCTCCTATTTCCTTTTTTCATCCCAGTTATAAGTTTCAGCTCCTTTCTCTTTCTTTCCTGTACCTTCAATTTGTTTACCCTCATTTTTGCCTTTTTGTACTTACCCAGGCCTTCTTTTGTTCTCCTGTAGTTTCGTAAACCCACTCTCCTTTCTCTAATTGCCTCCTTCAGTTCTGCTGGTATGCCTCTTGCAGCTGCTCTGCCATACACCTTCCCTATTGTTCTCCCCCCTACCCTCTTCATACACTTTTCAAACTCGCTTCCTTCCTCTTCTACGTTTCTATCTACCCTTCTTCCTCTCAGATTTCGAATGGTCTCTCCTAACTCATTCCTGAAATTAGCCCAATCTGTCCGTTCATTTATTTTCCACCTTCCCTTTCCCTTTTCCTTGCCTTTCTCTGTCACTCCCCCCCTAATATCCATATATAGTTGGTCTGTCACTGAATAGGCCAGTTCACAGATGTTGATGGTGATCAGGGTGATCAGATTTAGTTTACATTTATCTCACCAGGTGGCTAGAGACCTCTCTCTGAGTATGATATCACCAGAGATAGAACAGCTATGGGCGACATCTATAGACCATTGACAGAACTAAAATCTGATTGGTAAACTTTTCAGGATAACACAACCTGGGTTTGAATCCCAGCCGGGGCATGTGAGAAAGTTGCCAGTAACTTGGAGTTAGGTGATGGTTTTCGTCGGGATCTCCAGTTTTCTTCACCAATTACAACTGGCAAGTCACGACCTAGCCGCAATTTGGCAGAAAAAGTGACGAAAAATGAAATTACAAATTCAGCTCCAGATGTGAATTGGTGACTTGGTTAAGAGCACACTCTCCGCCAGTGACAGGTTCCTTGACATCGGTATTCGCACATTGGCATGGAAAACTGAAGGGCCCTAAAATCTCTACATTATCATCTCACTATTTTGGCTTTACTTTCTGGACCAAAGAAAGTACCTGAATGATCAATGTTAAACAGATTCCCAGTAACAATTTTCCTTTGAATAGCATACACATGTTAATTGGTGCATTGCTATTTCTCAAAACTTTGCATTACCTTTAAGAGGAACATGTGCATCATTGGGTTGTCTTTTTGATGATTAGAATTCTAGTGAGGTAAAGTAATAGGCATAGATGATCGTCAATGGGGTGCTCGACTTTGGTTCATGACCATTGTCCATCTGGTCTGAACTCATAGTTGCCACAAAAGAAATGAAAAGAAATTTCAACTAAGAATACTCTTTGAATAATATTTAAAAAGGTATGATTAAACCCAAAAAGGATAACAAAACTCAGTAATATAGTTCTCAAAATATCTCTTTTATTAAAATTAATGTATATGTATCAGACCATGCGCAGTGGTGTACATTCTAGATGTGGATGGGTTCACCCAGTACAGAGTAAGTTGAACGGTTTTCCGGGGGCTTTAATTAGGTTATAAGGGATATGTTTGGCCTATGTCCAAGGGGCCATCAGCATTTTTATCAACCCAATGGGTGAGGCAAGGATAAAATGAGGAATTTGACCCGTTACCCCTCTTTCAGAATCCCTCTTCCTAGCTCTAGACTTCAGGATCATAAAAGGCTCAACTGTTTGAGTACCGGCACCACTCGCGCTGCAAGATTCCTTCTGTATCTAGGGATCACACTGTCAACCACAGACATGGAGATGTTACCATACTTCAAGCCTGTCTTAGACTGGTGCTTGATGTGTCTGTAATGGTGCACATAGCCATACTCCTCGTAGTCCTGGAGAGGGGCGTCGTTCTTAGAGACCAGGGGAGGATGAAGCATGACAGAATTGTGCCAATTTATAGCGAGAACATTCGCAGTCTTATACACAGTTTTGGGCTGATTGTCAAGAACTGGACTTCTCCGATTGTAGCACTGCATGTGAAGGTACCCCGGCGCAATGGGATAGGATATTCCATATTCCAGGAAGTGCCAGGCTGTTAGGAAAGTGTACCCTTGATGTTGAGGGTACTTGGCATCAGCACGCTCTATTACACTCAATAGAGGTTCTGGTTTGTAGGGTGTGATAACCTCATCTATATCTATAACCATTATATACTTGAACATATGTCTATGGCGATACACGCAGTCATTCAGCGACACCAGAAATACCTGCTCCCTCAGATCCCATTCCCAGCCATCGTTGGTCTTGCCGTAGGTGTCCGTTTCTATCTTCTGCATAGACAATGGGAAGTGGTAGGGGATGAGATCTACTAGGCCTTTGGAACGGTAGTAATCCAGCACCCTCCTAGCAGGGCCGTGCACAGCTGTTTCATACACTAGAAACTTGTCAACTCCTAGTAAGCGATTAAATTCAAACCACTCCACAAGTTTTGTTGCATTGAGTGATCCATGTGTTGCCTTCAAACAGATGGCGAGATCTCCCTTCTTCTCCATAGACACCACATTGACCGGGATCCTTGTCACAACATTAGAATCACTCGCATATACTCCTACTTCCCGCATGTCATAGATGTTATTGTACAGCTTACAGATATAGGTGTACGCATGGTATTTGCCATTGATATTCGGCCATTTAGGGAATAAAGCGAACCTGCTGGCCCGCACATTAACTGTCCTGTTACTGGCCAGGTATGTGAAGCGGCAGAATATTGGAACCTCGTTGGCACGACGGTGAACCATGCCGAAAAATCGCAACTTCCGAGCTCGGTGCCTGCCATCGTAAAAGGGTCTCTGTAAATATATCCGCAGATCACTTATCTGAAAAAAGTCATCCATATATGGCTTCTCTTGCTGGCTAGGTGATTCCTCGTCCACAAGTTTTGTTTTGTTTATTATTACCCTTTGTTTGACGTCTACTGTGGTTGTTAGAACTGTTCTCCTGCCATCAGTATCAACGTCGTCACTTTTACTTTCACCACTCATCCCTTTTGTGGCAGCTCTCTGTCCATTCCTCATAACATTCATTGGTTGCACAGTTCTGCTAGGATCTCTGATCTTGTCCAAATCGTCTATCTTGATTCCATTGTCTAGCTGCCTCCCTATGTGAGCACCCCGCCCGGCCCCCTCTCTCTGACACCCAGGCTGAGGCTGCCGCGGACATTTCAGCCAGAGGAGAACCAGGCACCCCGTGATGAGGAGGACGACGGATCTTTTACTCACTTTTCTAATTCCCATCAATTTATTCATATCTGGTTTTGTTAGTTTCCAGAATGCTTCAGCAGACTTTAGAAATAAACCGTAATGTTTTTTGACTGTCTTGTGGTCACGAGATCATCCATCACCATTACCCTGGAGGAGGATTTCTTCATTTCTGCAATAAAAGATGAATTCGTGCAGTGTATAAATAGCCTGTATGAACAAGTTAATGGATGCATTGAGCGTCATAAGTACACAGCCAATTAGTGTGTGATAAAATATCAATGAAGTACTGGATACATATAATCTGTTAAATCATATCTATCTAGTGACGTGACAACATCAAATGTATCTTGATTCATCTAGTTAGAAATTACCATTTAAACTCTTGGAAGACAGGCAAAAAACTTTTTACTGAAAGTTGTTCAATTAAACGAGGTTTACATTTATAATCAATTGCATGCAGGTTTTTTTGAGACACTTGCACCAAACTGCAGTAACCCACTTGGTTTTTACCTATTTAGCTCTGAAGCGTACACGTGATCAGACACATAAAGGAATATCGTGACGACAAAGAAATATTTTGTGAGAAATATTTCATTGAAAAGAAAACCATTCCTCTTCAAATATTTTTTTTAAAATCATTCTATCGTCATGTGCGCACTCCAGCTACAAATGGGTGAAACATTCATGCCTGGAGATATTCTGGTCATATCATGATATCAGATAACAAATTAACCTTAGAAGGATCTACCAATACCCAAAGTATTAGAAGTGTTGTAGTTTGGGTTGTTATCAACATTTCTATTCAGAGCTTGGCAAGAGACTCATGATTTTTTGTTTGAAGACCTCGTAGTATGTCCTTAGTCTAGACACTATGATCTCATGACCCCCCCCCCCCCCTCCCCCCTCTCTTTGGACATCATTTTCTAGACTGTGTCAGGGATGCAGCGCCGTGGCCTAGTGGTTGTGATGCCTGGCTCCCAAGAGTGTGTTCGCAGGTTCGAGTCTCCGCTGCATCCCCATAAGCGAGGTGGCCTGGTTGCTATATAAATGTCTGCAACTGAAAGACCACTTGGAACTATTCGAGAAGAGTAAGGAATTTCTGCCAGGTTCAGGGTTTCTATCTCGTCGTGATATTACCTAAGCTGTTGAAAGCAATGTAAAACGCAATTCCTTCCTTTCTTCAAGACTATGTCACTGTGTGCGTTCCTCCACCAATTTACCACTCAAGTCCAACTAACATCCCTTGATGCCTTACCGTGACTTCCGCGTTTCCATGTGGTCTATCTAATGCTATGTAGACTAAGCCCTAGGGTAAATGCCCGTTGCACTCAGACGTGGTACCACGGCACTGCCCCATTCATCTACATCTATTTAGGAAGTGAGGACTTTCAGGAAATTGGTAGGAGCCAATATTATGATTTAGTATATTCATTTACAGTGAACCTTCTCATTGTGAACATCTCAGATGTGTGAACACCCTTCATTGTGGACACACTTTACCCATCCCTCTTATGCTTTCTTCTACATTGAGAAAATGCCTCTGACTATGAGATTTCAACACCTACTAATATACACACATTTTCTCCGATCTCAAGTTGCTCACACCTCTGAGGTTCCACCAGCAAAGTTTACCTTGTTTATGTCATCTCTCAAGCACAGTAGTTTTGATACCAGTCCTGCCTCTCAGAGCTGAGTGTGCTATGACATTTTTTCACGCCTAAAGGAGGCCAAGATTTCCCGTCCAGTGCCTGGTTTAACTAGGTCACGCCTACCTGTTTACCTGCCTGCCGCGCTGACACACTGATGGGATACCACCAGTATACCCTGAGCAACGCGGCACACTCAGGCAGGTATGGAAAGGAATGGGCCGGTGTGTGTGTGTCTGTGTGTGTGTCTGTGTGTCCAACTCAGATTTTCAGTAGTGCAATCTTACAAGACCATTAGCACAAGCTTTGCAATGTGAGGGGAGTGGGAGAAGAATGCGCACTGCAGGGTGGGGTAATTAATGCATGGTACAACCACTAGAGTGACTTATAGTTCTGAAACTCCCCACCAGGGAGAAAATGTATATATACAAGGTATTAAATCATGACAAATGGCAATGCCTTTAAGTTCACTGTTGTTATTTCTTTTTTCAGAAAAATACAGTTTTCAAAGCAAAGTATACAGATTTCTAAACATATTTCTTGAGAAAGCACCAGGTGTTTATCCTTATTAATTCACTTTTTACAATTAAACATTTTATCTTGAATTAAGAGGTCAGTCATCTAAGATTTTATCTTTAAAAACAATCATTCGGCAAATCTTTTGCCACCAACAGTAACTGCAAATCCTAAAAAATAATGTAGATACCATGTTAAAAGAAAGAGTATCAAAATCCATTGAGCACTTGCAAGTACCTGACAATGATAATTGTGGATTTCAAGTTTATAAAAGCATGTCTCGAGAGGAATGTTTGTCAGGGACACAGAGGTAATCTATTTATTCATTAAATGCCTTGTTGATTCATATCTGTGCCTGAACACTATAATTCGTGGTAAAGGAAAAAAACTTTTAAAATGGTGGCCTGAGAGTGATGATATAGAGATTCCATCACGAGTGAATGGAAAGAGGAGGTACTAGTATGCTGCACAAGTGAGTGATTTTTATACTGTCCAATACCCTAGCAGCTCTCAATAATCAGAGGACTTATGCGTCACTTTGTTTGCTTTCACTTGAAGACAAACATGGTTTATGCGACATTTAGGCTAGTAGACCAACTGATGCAGGACAAGCCTCTGATTAATTCGATATAATGATAGCAGCAAGACAACTGTTTTTTTTTACAAAAGTTGCCCAATCAATATGACTATGAGTCTCCACACAGCTGCATTAATTGTTTAGTACTGATTCGCTCTCTCCTAATAAGAGGAGTTATTTGTCACTCTACAGGGGCTTTTCTCACATGGATGAAGCATTGATTATATTCCTCTGAAAATACAGGAACATCTGATGCAGTTCAGGTCTCTGTTTGATCTGATATAATTGTAGCAGCAACACATGAGTTTGCTTAAAATCTGATAAATTGTGACGGGGAAACACTCTTATATGAGCATCCATAATCAATTATAACATGCTAATCTCTCTCTCTCTCTCTCTCTCTCTCTCTCTCTCTCTCTCTCTCTCTGTACATTTGGATGATTATACTAGTGCTATGTTACCCGTATCAGTTTACTTGTATCAAATGTTACAAAAAATGAAGCGACCACATTCTCCTTATGACATGAAAGGTTTAACTGACATTTTGACATGTGCAGGAACTGATGCAGGTCAGGCCACTTATATGATAAAGCGATAGCAGCAAGATGGGTTGTTTGCTTAAAAACAAAAGTTGATCAATTGATATGACCAAGAGCACCCACAAACAATTACTTCATGAAAACGTCTCTCACCATCCCCCTCTTTCTCTGTACATGTGATTGCTTATACAAGAGCTATGTTGCCCATATCAGTTTGATACCCAGTTATCTTTATCCGCAATTATCCCAATACTTCTTTTGTCAAATGCGTATACTCTAAATTGAAGGTTTTTAAAAATGATTGCATAAGTAGGGAACGTCGCTGTATCAATGCATTCAGTATTTTGTTAGAACTTTAACTGGATTAAATGCTCTCACTCTTATCAGAAGAGTTATTCGTCATTTTGAGGGGGCTCTCCTCATACAGATGTTGTATTGATTACTAGTACTTTCGTTTTAAAACAAAGACTCAACAGACATGGTAATAGTGCCGCAACTGATGCGGGTCAAGCCTCTGTTTGATTTGGTACAATGGTAGCAGCAAGACAAGTATTTGCTGAAACTCATATAAAGGATGATATAACATCCACAAACTCCATGGGAACCCCTCTCTCACTCTCTGCATGTAACTGTCAGTGACAACACCTCAGACCTATTGGAAATTAGAATTTTGATTATCGTCATTTTTCCTGCCATATTGCAGCTTATCCGTGACTAGCCAGTTGTAAGTAGTAGAGGAAACACCTAGCGAGTACCTAGTGAAAGCCACCACATAATCCAAGTCACTGACAACTTTCTGACATGTCACAGCCGGTGGAACACTTGACCATCCGTACCTATGACAATGAAAAATAATAAACACAGAGATGTTTCTATATATACACATTCTTTATTCTTTACAGTTATACAAACACCTTCTGAAGTAGTGTACATGAATGACATAATGAAATAAACGACCTCTAGAATGTGCGTCAGGCATGCTTTTGGGCAATACAAATCCCCTTTCACTTCGGTATACAATACCTTTTGAAGTTGCATATTTCATGATGAAATAAATTATTCACCGAAAAACAGCCTAGAACAGGCATATGAGCAGCAATTATTGCGGATGATGTACACTAATTGTTGATTGCATGGGCGGTCTACATGATCAGTGCAATCTTGCGGGGTGGACAACAAAACGAGAAAAAATACTTTTAACAAAATCCTACAGAGGAGTAAAAACACTGTAAATAACTTTATCTACTCTCCGTCTGAAGGATTTGTGGACGTGTAAAGAATTTATTTCATTTACTACCCCATTAGTGGTGGCTGAGTATTTTTCTTATTTTGTGGTTCACACCTGCACCACCGTAGATCAGTTACGAATCTTAAGTAATTATACTACTAGACAAAAGTTTAAGAAAAAAAACACGATTAGGGAAACATTGACTTGCTAATGGCTATACTTTCATATCAAACAAGAGTTAATAAAACTCAATCCTCAAGCGAAACTAGTTCAGCATCTTGTGTTCGGTCGTCCAGTGTTGTTCTGCTGGCAGGGACGGCGGCGGTATCCATTAGTTCTCCCCTGAAAGAAACAGAGAGACATGCGCATTAATGGGGCACTGTCGGGTGAACTAGACTACAATATACATCTTCCTAAGACTTCTACCAATTACCAATATTCCTCTAGTTTCTCTCGCCGGTTTCTCCTTGAAGTTCAAAGGTCATGAGCACATTCCACTCAATTTCTCTTTCTCTTTGACCTTAGTTAGGGAATTAACTTCCTGAAGGCAGAACGCTGATGGATTTTTACAATTAGGAATTTTGTTTATCGTCATATTTTCTCCCTTCTTACTGGGACTATCCAATTGTTACTGATGGGCGAAGCAGGTGTATGCTCGGGCATTCATCGCCTAACCCCAAGTCACTGGCAACCTTCTAACAATATTAGGCGGGTCTTACCATCTGCTATTAGCTGTTCCAGAACCTCCATGACTCTTTGCTGTCTGTTGATGGACCTCTTGTTGTTGGGTATGGACAGGTCCTCTGTCGTGGTAGGAGTCGGGGGCATGGTGGTGTACATGCTGCAGTCCGCCTTCATCTCAGACATCTTAGACTCAGAGAAGTCACACGAACACAGAGAGCCGGGAGTCATATCTATCAAATAACAATAATAGTATTGATAATAATAATAATAATAATAATAATAATAATAATAATAATAATAATTGTAATAATAATAATAATAATAATAATAATAATAAAAGCAAAAACAACAATAATAAAAGCAAAAACAACAATAATAATAATAATAATAATAATAATAATAATAATAATAATAATAATAATAATAATGATAATAATATTAACAATAATAATAATAATAATATTGACAATAATGATATTAACAAAATCCAAAAAAGGGGGGGTTCACCAGTCATCCCGTCCATATAGGTGGCGCCAAAGTGGCACTAAATTTGCAAATTTCACGTCTAAAGTTGAAAGTCCATTTGAAAAATACCCCATATTCAGAATTTCATCAAACCTTGCATAGGCTTAAATTGTCAGGACCCCTTTGATGATCTAGAATAAAAAAGGGGACACCAGTCATGGACGAGATGACTGGTGGGTAACCCCCCTTCTTATTTTAGAAGGGGAACCGACAATGATAGCTTATGCAACGTTTAATGGATTGCTGAATGGGCGGTATACATTAGATGGATTTAAATAGATTTTAATTTTTAGATGTCACTGTCACTTTGTCGAATACCGATTGATTGATTGATTGATTTTATTGACCTTAAAACAAACTTGTTAGTTATAAGTCATTGATATACAACCTGACAAATATGAATACACGTATAAAGATCTTGAAACATGTATACAGGGAGAATATGAACATAAAATCAAATGCACTCTCTGAGAGAAAATATAGCATTTACAAATTTACCAACCATTTTTAAGAATTCAGGATCAGTGCTTGACATAGCCAGAATAAACTTCCGATTGTCACACTGATTCTGGAAGTCATTAAATAACATACTGAGCTTATGAAAAAATGGAACCCTTAGGTCATTATAAAATTGACACTGTGCAAACACATGTATCTCATCTTCAAACCCATCCTTACAAGATGGACAAATACGATTCTCAGGAGGAATCTTTGCGCGCTGCCACCTTCCTGTTTCTATATATAAGTTATGCGAGCTCAATCGAAATCTTGACAAGAATCTTCTTGTAACTGAATTGTTAACCACTAGCAAATAAGGTTCTAGTTTAATTTCTGTTCTAAAGGGTCTGTAGATTCGAAGGATAGGACATACTCTAAAGTCTACACTTTGAGATTGCCACCTATCCCAGTTTTGTTTATACACAATCTCTTTAATTTCTGAATATATTTGATCTGTATTTTCTATCACCTCATCAAAAATATCAAGTTTTCCTGATTCCTCAAGAATTTTCCTGATCTCACAGATCCAAGGAACATCACCATTATTAGATAGCAGATACTAGTAACTGTACATCTCAGATAGTGAAGGATTCTCACTAGAACTTTTTAACCAAAGCCAAACAGATATCATTTTCAATTTCCTTCTTATAAATAAAGGTATTCTACCTAGTTCTCCATCTAACAAGGTACCATCATAAGTTTGGATTGTAAGTTTTTAGTTGATTCAGCAGCACTTATCATGTCGTCAGCATATAACAGATAGGGTATAAAAGTATCACCAAGAAAAATAGCATCCTCTTCCTTAATATCGGAAAGGAACAGAGCAAAGAGAAATGGGCTAAATTTGCAGCCTTGTCGGACACCAATCATAGAGGGGACAAAACTAGACAGGCCCCCTTTAACTTTCACACATGACTTAGTATTTTCATACATACATTTTATCAGATTAAAAAGTTTTCCTGATATACCAACCCGAATCAATTTATACCGGAGACTTAGACGATGCCATGCCTTTAACATAGAAATTAGTGATAAAGTTAAGGCAAAGTGACAATGGAAACTAATTAAGCTATCGTTGTTCTCGTTCTTAATTCTTACTCGTGTAGCTGCACTGCTCTTGGTTTATGGCTGCCGGGACGCCTCTATAACAGCCGACAATATAAGGGAACTCATTTGTGACGTGATATCTGTATTGCCCGTCCATCATGCGGCCATGACATTCATCAAGGTCACACGAGGTCAAGGTCACGAGCTCGCCCTCGTAGTTTGTGGTCAGGGGGCCGTAGATGGGGAAGCCGTCTCTGGCCACCCCCAGCAGTTGGTCCGCGTACCCATTGTAGGAGCTGCACCCTGAGGACACCCCGCCAGGGAGGTGGTTGTAGAGGTATGCCGACTGGGCGTCGGTGCGCCCGTTGCAGCCATCATAGTAGAGTGACGTCACGGCGTTCTCGCCACTGGGGGTGATAGGGTTGAAGAAGGGCACGCCAGAGAGAGCGAATCCTACCGGCCCACCGGAAGAGCAGTAGGTTTTATCAGCCTTCTGTGGGTTTAGGGGTATGCTTATAGAGTAGGACTGCGCACTGGCGTTGTAAGGGTTTTCGTCGATGGGAACTATCTCAAAGTCCGGCAGCCCGTTACTGATCAGAAGGATTCTGTCATTTTCGACATCCATTGTTATGCTGCCACCGTACGCGCCACTGTTCCCAAACATGTTGATCTCCCCATCGGTCAACGCCGTTGCCATGGTTACTAGGCAACAGAGCAGTAGAATCTTCATCGTGATAGATCTGAAAGATGAAGTTGCAAATATGTTAGGTACACACATGGCACTGACATGACTCGTCCTCGGTGAATTTAGGGTATATCAGTTCATAGCCACCCACCGTTTTGTGAGTTAGTTTTTCCTACATTTCTGCAATTATTGTTCTTCAGTCACTTGTATTGCATTGTTGTGTTGTACGTTTCCAGAATCATTTTATCATATTACCCGGCATTCCTTTCCTTTCTTTTCTCCAGCACCTTTTTCGCAAGTTTGTTTCTCTCCTGCTCTTTTCCCTGTTTTCTGCGAGATTTCATGCTTTAGGACTCCAGTGTTGTTTCTCTCCTTTGGGAATTATCATTTTTTTTCATTTGACGTTTTCTTCAGATAACTTTACCCTCATTTGTATTGCGTATCTATTTCTCTGTATAATGATAATCTTTCTACAGTTCGAGTTACTTAATTAGATATGTTATAAACTACTCAAACAGAACACACTTGGTAGCCAACGACTTTGATGAGGTTAAGTGGATGAGCATTGAAAACAGAATAAAATATCTGGCCGCAAGCCATGTATTTAACTGCATCGATGAACAGGCTCCAGAGTACCTTCAGGTTTTTGAAAGAGTAAATGAATCCCACCACTATAACACCAGACACAGTATTAATGCTTTGATTTTACCAAAGGATGGTTCATATTGGAATAAAGTCCTTCCACTACATAGGTGCCAAAATGTGGAACTCTTTGCCAGATGAGATCCAGACTACTTTCAGTAAATCTCTTTTTAAAGTGAGATGCAAAAAACATTTCATGTCAGTCCTCTCGGAGTCATAAGAAAAAAGAAATTCATCAATTCTAGTCCGAATGTTTGTATTATACTATATGATATTATTGTTATGTCAATCTTGAGCAGTGAGGTTGATCATTACATGTGATGCCATTGGACTCTGGGCAGACTTGGACCACTATGGAAATAAGTTTCTAACTTTTAGTGTATATATCCTGTCTGGTTAGAATTCTATTGCATAGCAGGTAATGACACTCAAACTAGTCACCTTTATACATGATTTTTTTGTATGCCAAATACTATGTAATACACATGGTACTAGACAGAATCAAATCAAATCAAATCATCTTTTATTTAGACTATTTTGTATTTCTATTAATTCTTTAGTACCAGTTCTATGCAATATACACAGGCATCGACGTTTGCAAGCCGTTAAGATATTTAGAATACCTATACTTGTCAGTATTATCCGACTACGATACTGGAAGAATTTTCCCAGTGCGGCCCTCTGTGTTTGGTCATCTAAGGTTGCACATGGATAGCAAGGCCTGATTTTAGGGTTGTTGTAGGAATAACTTTTAGCGACATCTTTGCTACAAAAAGAGTATGTGGCCAATATCGGGGAAACGTGATCGATAAAACACATCTAAAGAAAGTATCGCTCGACCAGGGGCAGTACAGAGCTTTGCGTTGTGTTGGGATGTGCGTGTAGTAAGAAAGTTTTATACTAACACTTAGGGTCACAGCTCTGCGTCAGTTCTTTTGCTTATAAATATAACTCTGAGCACTTCGGCGTAAGTTAGCATACAGTGCTATATATGCTCATGATTGTTGCAAAGTGAAAAGATTAACAACACAATGAACCGAATAAAACGACTAACTTACCGCCTTGGCACCTGACTAGTGGACTTCTCTAGCGAAAGACGTTTAGCACTCTCGGCGCTCGTCTCGGAAATGTCTCTCAATACGAGAAGTCGACCATGCAAACTGATGGACAAAGCAGACAGATTTGGCGTGCGTCGTGCTTGAGGTAAAGGGAGTGAAAGTCTTCTATTGTTGTCACTTGCTGACCACTGCGACCCCGTAGAATAATACGGGCGTCTTTCCGTGGTGGTTACCCCCTCCCCCTCTACAGAAAGGGGTGTTTCTACGTGATGTGGATCCCTCAAGGAAGCTGTGCTGTATGCCATACAGACGCGAGTTGCAGCGAGTCGAAGCCGAGCAAACCCGCGGGACAACACATACATCACGGCATCCTAGGGGTCCATGCCACTTATACCACAGGGGGGGGGGGGGGGGGGGGGGGGGGCACAAATCATCACAGGCGCAGGAAAGCTTGGCTGAGCAATTATACCCGTGGCCCCTGGGTAACATCACAGTTTGAGCAATCAAGAGAAAAAAAACATTTTTGGAGGCCTGGGCCCTAAGTATAAAACTTGCGTAGTGCTTGCGAGGTGCTTATGGTGAAGAATACAATGGGAGAACAAAAGACTTTCTAACCACAAGCACATCGCTAGATCGAGCAACTCTATCGTCGGGTATGCCGTTGTTTACATTCTGAGATTGATAGGCCATACCCACGATAGAGAAAGCCCCATACAAAACTTTTCCACTGCGCCCAAAAAACTGGGCGCTCACATTTCTAGCTCAGTCTGGCCACCCAAACCAACTGAATTCGTTTCCTACCTTGGAAATTTACGTTGTGACGCCTTTACAGCACTCAAATCCGTCCAGAGTGCGAGAAATGAGAGCTTTTTGGCTGGAAGCGATAATTTTCAACGTGTCCTTACCGCCATTGAATTCGAGGCATGACTAGTCGAGCAGCACTGTCCATCATTTCCCGTATCAAACCTATTACCTTCTCACACGTGTGTTGCTCGACTAGTCATATCTCGAATTAAATGGCGGAACGGACACGGTGAAAATTATCGCTTCCAGCCAAAAAGCTCTCATTTCTCGCACTCTGGACGGATTTGAGTGCTGTAAAAGCGTCACAACGTAAATTAACAAGGTAGGGAACGAATTCAGTTGGTTTGGGTGGCCAGACTGAGCTAGAAATGTGAGCGCCCAGTTTTTTGGGCGCAGTGGAAATGTTTTGTATGGGGCTTTCTCTATCGTGGGTATGGCCTATCAATCTCAGAATGTAAACAACGGCATACCCGACGATAGAGTTGCTCGATCTAGCACATCGCAAGCACTACGCAAAGCTTTATACTTAGGGCACCAGACGAGTGGAAGCAGGTAACCGTGGTACAATTTGCGTCATGGATATATATATATATATATATATATATATATATATATATATATATATATATATATATATATATATATATATATATATATATATATATATATATATACATACATATATGTATAGCAGTGTTCGATCAATGTCTTTTATTACACGTTTATATAGCGCATTGTGTACATGTACATTAAAAAAATCCGTAATTTTAAGAATCGCCACTAATCGGGTGCTCTAACTACTGGGCTATCGGGGCGGCCCCGCATGTGGAGACAGGGGTCCCTAGAGGACGAGAGACATATAGTACAAGCCCCTCCCTGGACAATGTTGGTTAAAAATAAGGCTGGTCGTGACGGCCAGCATCAGATAAAACACTGAGCGTGATGGCCATGTGTATTTTAAGCGCATTCAAGATGTCAGGTGAAAGTCATCGTAATGCCCAATTACCTCTGCTATAAAGGGTGACTGCAGTCAGAGCTACTGGACCTGGAGGGAATTGGGAAGGGGGGGAGCTGTTACTCCTATACACTGGTAGAACACACAGAATTCCAGCATCTTTGGTCATGCATCAAAGTCAATAAATGTGCGCGCAGATTCTGAAAAAGGAAAACACGGGGATATTTGGAGTGAAACAGCCACCGGTCTTGATATTAGCAGATCAACACACGGCGGGGCAATTCAATGATAACTGTGCGAGTACTAGTACACAGCGCACTGCAAATGGAGTACTTTTGCATTTCCCCTTCTATTCGTTAAAGGCGCTGTCAGTGAAGATTCAGAACCTTCGATATTGCTCTCTGCATGAATGATCCCTTCTTCCATCCCTGCTGTCGGAAATTTCCATCATGAAAGGATTGAAGTTTACCCGATAAAGGAACACGAATATGCAGGATTGTTATAACGAGGGCATCCTTTTAAACAATACATTTCTTTATCTAGACTTTCGCTATATCCATCTCTATCTAGAGTTTCAATATATTTAGATAGATATCTTTCAATATATCTAGGTATCTCTACCTAGACTTTCGAAACATCTCTCTATATCTATACTCCATACCAGAACAATGAGAACGTTATTTCTTGTTTTTGATAAATGCTACTAAAATTTGGAATTGCATTTAAAGTCTCTTTCGATAATTCTCTCTTATATTGAGGCTAAAAAGTGACTAGTCTGTTGTTAATGGTAACGGAAACCAGTGTACCCTGGGAAAACCACCTCCTAGCCTTAAGTCACTGAGAGCTCTCTCACATGCCTCGAGCCTATTTCTAATCTGTGCAAAGGCGAGCGGTCAGTGACTCAGCAAACGGGGCCGGCCACTGAGATATTGACAGGTTTGAGAAAGATACAGCAAAGGAGGGGTCTTGGTCTGCAAGCTTCTTTCCAGAAACATACATGTACACACCCTCGTGGTTGGGGGATCAATCAGCAATGAACCCACTAACATCAATACGGGATGCTACGACGGTGCATACGTTACACCTAAATAAACTTAAACGAACGTTTATTTTTAGCAATATTTTCAGAAAAATGCTAGAAAAATAAGTAAACAAAGGTTTATTTTGAGCAAAAATATATGGAAGTGCTAAAAAAAAAATTGAGGAAAATCTATTTTTAGCAAACCATTCATAAAATTGCTGAAAATCAACCTTCACGAACGTTTATTTGTAGCAAAATTTCAGAAAAAGTGCTGAAAATCAACCTTCACGAACGTTTATTTGTAGCAATTTATTGAGAAAAATGTTTAAAAAATAAATAAACGAACATTTATTTTGAACAAAAACTGTCAAAAAATGTTGTAAATAAATGCAGACGAGCATTTAAATACAGTGTCACATTTGCACCGTCATGGTGCATACGTGACATCTAAACAAATCTAAACGAACATTTATTTTCAGCACTATATTGAGAAAAATAAATAAACGAACATTTATTTTCAGCACTATATCGAGAAAAATGTTAGAAAAATAAATAAACGAACATTTATTTTGAGCAAAATAGTGGTGGAGATGCTGTTTTAAAACGGAAAATGTCATAGCATCAATCATTTATGGGGGTGTGTCCCAGTTCCTTTTAATTGACGGGGAGTGTCCGCTTGATGGACACGCCTCTCTAATGATTGATATTTTGACAGTTTATATTTTCAGCATTTCCACCAATACAATGCTAAAAATAAACGTTCATGAAGGTTTATTTTAAGCACTTTTCTGAAATATTGCTACAAATAAACGTTCGTGAAGGTTTATTTTCAGCAATTTTATCAGTTTTGCTAAAAATAAATGTTAGTGAAGGTTTATTTCTAGCACTTTTCTGAAATTTTGCTAAAAATAAACGTTCGTCAAGGTTTATTTTCAGCAATTTTATCAATATTTTGCTAAAAATAAATGTTCGTGAAGGTTTATTTCTAGCAATTTTCTGAAATTTTGATACAAATAAACGTTCGTGAAGGTTTATTTTCAGCAACTTTATCAATGTTTTGCTAAAAATAAACGTTCGTTTATGTTTAATTAGATGTCACGTATGCCCCATGAGACGAAACTTGGTACAGCGATTCCTTGGACCACCCTCATATACATTTAAGGGATGAGGTGTTTCATTCTCCCAAACAGGACGCACCCTTCAGGGCAATTTAGACAAGTGTTCAAAAATCACATATTTTCATGTAGTAATAACAGAGAAGCAAAACAATAGAATAAAATGATAAAGCTGAAAAATATTCTTTAGTATGTATATATTTTGATTCTCAATTTTAAAAATGTGGTTCTATTGTTTTGTTGTCATTCTAGGGGGCGCTACTCTAGCATGTTCACCTATGATACCTCCGTATTGTGGGAAGTTGGTGAAGTTATAGAACTAATCTTCACACCTAGATTTTTCTTAAACTTGTTGAAATTGTTCTTAGGACCATATATTTTCATAAAACAATATAAAAACTGGGGGTCAACTGTTGGGGGTCAACTGTTTTGTTTTCAAGCTAGGGTGCGCCACATTAGCGACATTTCATACAGAACACTTTAATATTGCAGGAAGTTGGTGAGGCTATAAAAAAATCTCCACATTCAGATTTTTCTTAAACTTGTTGAAATTGTTCTTAGGACTCTTATCTTTTCATAAAACAAATAAAAAAAATAGGGGTCAACGGTTTTGTTTTTAAGCTAGGGGGCGCCACATTACTGTCATTACATGCAGAACACTAAAGAACGGATTTATATTTTCAGTTATGTATATATCTTCAGCTGTTGGAATTGTTTTTTGTGAAATGTTTTGCTTAGCTCTTACACCTATGAGTTTAGACCAATATCACACATACCCCCCCCCCCCCCCCCCCCCAATTATCAGAGGTTCAATCTACACAGTGTGAGTCTCTAGGCTTGTTAATTTGAATAACCACACCCCTTGTAAGTCAACATCCCTGGCTGACAAACACACCACCACTTTCACCATGAGAACAGACTACGGAAACTTGATCCCCATAACCCTTCTTGTTTCCCCCCTCCCCCCCCCCCCCCCCACCCTGTTTGGTCAAGTTGAGACAGGATTGTTACACTGTTATTGTTATTATCATTATATATATTCATTATCAGTATCACTGTTATGTTATTATCATCATTTTATATTTACTATTATTTTCATCATTATCATTATTACTATTATCATAATTATTATCATTATTATTACTATTATTATTATTATTATTATTATTATCATTAATAGCTTTACTTGCTATCTAACACTTAAGGCACCCCTGTACACCCAGCATACCCTGCAACCCCATTTTTTCATAAGAAAGCTGCCTTAGTGTGTTTAGAGGATGAGAGAACCTTTTAACAGTTTCTTTTTAGAATGTTTCAAATGCTACTTGGCTAACAGGTCAAAAACATGCAAAAACGGCAAATCTCATTAGGTGGCTTGATGCAATTTTATACCATTCACACTTGAGAGTGAAACTTTACACACATATGCTACCCGCAATAACATCAATACTTAGACTAAAACCTTGGAATTACCCACCTGGTGGTCATTTTAGGAACTTACACATTGAAAAGTAGCTGCACTGGAGAGTCTTAGTATGTCTTCTTTGTTCATTCTAAGAGTACCTATGCACTCAGCATGCTTCATAACTTCACCCCTTTTTGCACTGAATATTGGCCCGGGAAATGTCAAGCTTTTGAAGAATTTGGTAACTTTGACATTCAGGGATATCCAAGCCAATGTTTAAAAGAGTGGATACCAGTAATTTACATAAATAGGTACTACTAAACCTCATGCTATACCTCACACCCCTGTGTTCATACACTACAGCGACCACCTGGATAGAGTAATGAAATTCTCCTTATTAAAAGCAGCCCAATATTTGTTTTACCTGACTAAAAAGTTTGTTAATCACTGTGTGAGGCATCTTCCCTTAGCCCAGGGACCAATTCTGTGTTGATATCTGCGCAATTCATCAATCACTATGCATTGCAGATGAAGCATAATTAATTATGCTAGGTGATGAAAAGGGGTTTGACATTATAATTAGTAATGAATTTTCGAATCGCCACTTTTCAATCAAATTACTTTAAGATATTTCCTTACTACTCCCTTTACCATATTGATTGGTAGTTTTATAACACATCATATACAAGTGCCCGGGTGCCCTAAGTATAAAGCTTTGCGCAGTGCTTGCGATGTGCTTGTGGTTTAGAAAGTCTTTTGTTCTCCCATTGTATTCTTCACCACAAGCACCTCGCAAGCACTACGTAAAGTTTTATACTTAGGGCCCAAGGACTAGTCTGAAAGAGTGTTGAAAAGGTTTGAGTATGTTGTTTGGAATACACTTTTGATATCCATTAATGGGTGTACATACCTAGCATTAAAGTGTTGGTGTCGTTGTCCGACCAACTCACTGTCAGCACTCTGAAGATATGTATCACCCAAAACTGGAGAAATCTCTCAATCAAAAATTATATTCAGAAAACATTTGAAAGAGAAATTTTTATCAGAAACGATCGAACAACCGTCCTAAACTTTTTTCCAATTGATGCTTACAACCAAAGTTAATTCCAGAGGTAAAGATGACATTTGCCAAGATGACCAGAAATCGTAAGCAGGGGTAGTAAGTAGTAGTAAGAAAGAGTGACATTTTTGCATGATATAAGTTAACCCTTCCAAAGCTAGGGTTACTTTCCCAAAACGTACAAAGGTGCAAAGATTTTTTAAAACCATCTAAACCCTGTCATATTGGTATTCATTGGATAGCTCTCACTGTGTAATCCCAGATAAGTACCAATGTTCCAGGGTTTCGGTTAATATTCCAGGTGTTTTGCCTAATTTTGTAATTGGCCAAATTAGCAACTAGCAGCATAAGTGTTAAACAACTAAAACAACAGATATTCAAGGGAGAAATTTTTAGTCAGGACTCAACTAAGAACAAACCTTCAAATATCACGTAAATTTCTGCTTGATGTATAGAGATTTTCGAAAGAATAACAGATCCAGACAAGACTTTTTCGTGTAGCTATTTTAGAATGAACAAGTAGAGCAAGTACACCTCAATCAAGCATCACTTGGGAATTAAAAAAGTTAATTATTAATATAACACACGTTCATTTAACCAATTCCTGCCTTCACCAGCCAAAAGTTGGACGATGACTTTGAGACCAGTTCAGATTTTAGAAAATATCTGAAAGAGAAATGTTTATTGGAAACTAACCCACATCACCCATTTAAAATGTTTAAAGTTTTTGATTAGTTCCAAAGTTATACATCATGAGTGGGCAAAAGGAGGATTTATGGACTCATAAATCACTCAAACATCCCTTTATTGAATGTCAAGCTTTTTGTTTAAACAGTGCCCGTTCCAAAGACAGAATGTAAAAGATGTGTGAAGTTCACTGACCCTCTACAGTAGTAACTTATACATCACTCTACCAAGCTACCTTGCTGATTGAGCCTGTACAGGGTCTATACCTACCAAGTCTCCACTAATAGTGCCGTGGTCTACGCAAACACAACCACAGGCCAAATGTCACTAGCATAATAACAGCTGCCTATTTGGACATACTAAACACATATACATGATTGCAAGGTATGACTGAAGGATCATTCCCCAAGCTGACTATAAAATGGCTGGTTTTCCTGTTTAAGACTTGTGAACATTTTTATTTCCCTTTGCCAGAGTGGTCACTCGAAATCACCTCTGGGATAATAACACAATAGGAGTGGATGGAATAAGTTCTAACATTCATGATACAGCACTTAAGACGATTGCTTTTGTACCTGCTTTCTATTTAATGTCTTTATCAATTATCAATACAGTACAGTTCTCTTCACAGCCAGCAGCAGATATATACACAATAGAGTCTACTGGTGATGCAGCACTATAAATAAATCTATATAAAAGATCCTAACCAGAATAGAAACTTGTCTAGAAGTTTATGAAAATGTGAATAAAACAACTACATCTGAGGATAAAAATAGAAAAATGCCTCTGCGAGAGTAGTTAACACCTCACAGAGAAAACACTTGCAGTAAGCTTCTAATTCGCTAATGACCTCCCAAACAGTTCTCTCTTAGATAATCTTACAGATAGGATATTTCTAGATCATTGTGAAAATGATGTTGTGATGAAACGTAGAATTGACTAGAGGCTAATCCCCTGCCAAAATGTACTTCTATAATTAAAAGCTATGTGAGAATTCAGCCTGAAATCTGGAACAATGAGAACTTTTTCAACATTTTTTAGAAAACTATTTCACTAGGACTACATGTTACTGTTAGATTACCAGTCAGTAGCTTATTTGAATAAAACATTTACATTCACGAATAACATTTTCCTGGTCACACATTCATGATCCAGATTCCCTTTAATAACAGTCACCCAGATTCTATACTTTACATAAATAAATAAGTAATAGCACATACATATTCCAAACATCTCAGCTACTGGTTGGATTCTGATTGTCATGTCTCCTTCATATACTTTCAAAAAGGTGCCTTAATGAGAGTTGAATGATTCATGATCAGAAAAAATACTTAAATTTCGTTCACTTGAAACGTAACAAAAATATGCATTAAAACCACACTGGCTACTAAAGACTTAGTACATTACCATCAAAAAGTATGAAAACGCAAAAGCATGTAAATAACACTACCAAGTAAAATTATTTATAAACATGAGCTTAAAAACATTTCTTCAATCAACAAAACACTCACTCTTCATCAAAGAATTTTATGTACAGTATTATCAACAGATATTGACCAAGTAGTCATACTGTGACTTATGGCAGTAAGCAAATCCAAGTAGAATTGCACTAACAAGGACAACTCTCGACAAAGAAAATATATGTACATCTTTTTCAAGCAATAGCTGCACTATTTACACGGGTTCCTGTTCAGTGACAGAATCCCTGTTACTGGACGAACTGTTCCCTCACATACAGGGACTTAGCCAGGACTCCTAAATGTCTTTTGGACAGGCAATTTCATGAAAACCTCCTTTTTGGACAGGCAAAAATACCCTTTGAAGAATTTTAAATTATGACTTTTTTGGGTTATTAACCAAATATTTTCTTAACAAACCATCTTGTAAGGCATGGCTGATATGTAAACTGTTCTTATTGACAAAATAGGATATTAAATATAGGTGCTACAAGGATTTGAAGTAGCTAATTCTGGAAAGGCAGAAAATTTGGAATTGCTATTTTGGACAGGCATTTTAAAAATCCTGGCTAAGACCCTGCTCACATATACAAGTTATTGCAGTGTCTGGCCTAGGCATCGGTAAAATGGGGTCTCACCCTAGTGGTTATAAAAGGTGTTCGGTTTATAGTCTTGTATCCACCGAAATGTTCACACGACCTTCCTCCCCTAGCAGGCCTGTACACACCTAGACCATTTCAATCCCCCGAGGGATATTCCAGAGCAGCTGGCAGCATATAGGTTATAAACATCAAACCAAATTCTACATGTGCCTCCAATACCATAAGGACCCCGACGTGCTGTAGAAATGGTGTGCCAGGCAAACTCACAGGGTATTTAGGTAGAGGGTATTTAGGTAGAGGGTATTTAGGTACAGGGTATTTAAGCACAGGGTATTTAGGTGCAGGGACGCCATCAGAACTAACAGTGAATTGAGTGCACAAGCCTTCTACTGTGTAGAGTAGACTTGGGGTTGATAGGTCTATGCATTAACAGCCCCGAGTAAACTTAATACATTCAACAATGGGTGACCATAAAACATCTAATCAGGTGAATTTCAGCTCTCTCTGAGAGCGATCTTTCAAAAATGAGTGATGCAAACTTCAAATTTCACATAAAACAGTTGGTAAAAGTTGTGTATATGAGACAAAATGATGATCAAATAGACAATAGTCTAGACTGAAGCCGGAACTACTGAGTGCAAGGTATACTAGTATACTAGGTTGAGCTCATTAGATATGATCTCACAACATGATTTTGCAACGATAAGTGTGGTATCAATACAAACAGTTGTAACAACATGAATCACATCCTTGTCTTAACAGTGTGTTGCCTTATTCCCACCAACTACCAAATGAGGAGCATCAGAAGTCAATAGCTAGTCTTATTAAAATATCCTATAGATTCTTGGCACTCAATTAGGTTGCATTCCGAAGGACAAAATAATCTGATTTCTATGATGCAACAAATTCTCTAAAGACATAAACAGTTAATTCACACTGATCTAATAAATCAGTTTCAAAGTTAGGCATAAAAAAAGTTGCTTGTTTCCTGTAACCCTACCCTAACAAGTTTTTATTCAAAAAAATTCCTACCCTAAAGTTTTTTTCGCCTTCCCAAATCCCAATCAACGAAAAACATGCATAAAACACACATTTTCGACCAAAAAAATGATTCAAAAGAATTTTTTTACCGACCTACCTACCCTATTATATTTCTGACCGTTCCAGGAAACAAACAATTTCTTTTTTTAGGCCTTATCAATGCCCCACATAATGTACACTGCCATAGCGGCACTTTAAATGCGATAAATATTTACATTAGACTCCAATTGTAGTTTTACTGAGAGCGATGGCTTCTATTCTGGGGCTCTGTCTCCCGGCGGCCAGCTCCCTGCGTGGACTCTTAGATGGAGTGGCAGTGCTAACAGATCCACTGCGTTTGCGCTTTGGAGTCGTGTTTTTAGGCGAGTTCAGGTCCTTGTTAGTCCTTGGAGATCGCGGGGACCTGGGGACCTTGGGTGACTTGGATGGACTGTCCCCAAAGTTATTTTTAGCTGCAACGGTATAAGTGTGGTCTCCAATAGAGAGTAGTGGTCTTGGGACCGTTGCCGGCCGAGACGTAACAATGTTGATGCTGGCACGCCTTGGTGTTGACTCACTAGGGGTCTTTTTGGGTGTGACTTCACAGCTGTTAGTCCTTTTGACCGACTGCTTGGCAGAGGAGGCGGGGCTTTTGGAGTTATCGACCGAGTTGCTAGTCCTCCTGGGTGTGGTCTGCTCAGCCGAGTCACTAGTCTTCCTGGCCTTACTAGGCGTAGTCTGCACAGTGGCTCCCTCTACCACAGTATCTGATGAGGATGCCGCGTCCTTCGATTGGACTCCAGCACTTTCACTGGCAGCCCTTTTCTTACTCTTGGATGGTGTATTTTTCTTGGCAGCTGTCACTTTCTTGGATTTTGTTTTCAATTTCGCCACAAGTGACTTAACTACTGTTTTTTTCTTACGGGCAGCAGCTTTTGGCTTGGCTACCTTCTTGGGGGATTTCCCCTTCTTGGCCACAACTGCTACTTTCTTCTTCACACTTTTTGTCTTCTTAGCTTTCTTGAACACAATTTCCTCATCACTTTCCTCCGCTTCCCCATCATCTGCTTTTCTCTTACCCTTCCTTGATGGGAACCTCATTTTTACCACTAGTTTCTGAGCTAGGGTTTTAGCCTTTACCCTTTTTGGTGACCTTTTATTTGAAACTTTTTCTCCATCCTCGGAGTCGTCAACCTTCTTTTTTGGCCGTCCTCTTTTCAAAACAACACCTTTCTTCTTTTCCTTCTTTACTTTTGGGGTCTTCACCTTTTTCTCCTTTTCTTTCTGAACTTTAGCAGCTTTGGGCTTCTTGGCTTTAGGTGACTTGGGTGACTTTGGAGTTTTGGGCTTTTTCACTCTGGCTTTCACAGACTTCTTTTCCTTTGGTTTGCGTTTGGCATGAACGTGTCGTCCTCGCACGGAAAAGTCAAAGTCCTCTGGATTCATGCTTATCCCCTTCAGCTCAATGTACGCAGAAAGTTCAGCTCTCGACCGGAACTTTCTGCCATCTGGGCTGAAAACAGTCAAATGAAATTGGCATTTAATAAATCAGTCAGTTGGATTTTCATCTAAAACAAATGAAAACTACATTGTCATTCAAAATGTCAACTGCTTATTGTTGTGAATAGTAATTCCAATGAGAAGATACCAACAATAAGATATATAAAATAGTCATGCAGTTATGGTAGCTACAGATATTTAAGTTCACCCATTCATACCTGTAGCAATGTCTTTGTAATAAAATATATCAATGGAAGACTTGCTTTAGTAAAAAAGGAATGCAAATAATGTCAAATGATAGTGACGGGCTAAATACCAACACAATTACTACTAAAGCTAATTGTATGCATTTACTAAAATTGAAAATAGATTAAATTTTCAATACTGCTTTTCATATATTTTCTGTTTAAGATAGACTGAATGATTTTAAACAGTCCTTGATAATTTTATTAAATGACTAAATAATAAGAAAATTATATTTCTTAGAATTACGTAAAAACAGAATATTAAGTTCTGCAAAAAAATCATAGTTGGCTAGTTAAGTGGAAGAAAGTTATTTCAATAATGCCATGTTACCTGTAGATATAAACATCATATTTTCCTGCAGACTTTCCAGCAAGACGCTGGGTCAGCTCACGCCTCCACCCAAAGGGTAACTTGTCATCATAATCCATGGGCACGATATCATAGGTGTGGTCCCCTCTGAAATAAAATGATAAAGATTGCTGCAGTGTACTTTTCACTAAATGGCTGGACTTCTAGCTCAAAAGGGAAGATATCACATTTAAATTCATGCCAATTATAATCAACTTCATTTTTCAAACGAATCAAATAAAATAAGATGTGTTGTAAAATCAAGTATTTAAAAAATTAGGGACAATCATGAGAACTGACAAATATTGTGTGCAACGGAAATATATCATTCATGTGCAGATTGGGGCCATTCATATATTTCATTTGCAGGTTCTGACACTTAGATTTCAGGCTAGGGGCCCAAGAAGGTCTTTTATTTTTAAAAAGTGGTCAAAAACAGGATATCTGATTATCATTTATTCACTATTTTGGGCCCCTACTAGCATTTGCCCCCTGGGAAAGTCGAACCAGGGGTAGAAGAAGTTTGAAACTATGCTCCCTTAAGCCAGCATTATATTATTTCTATCCAAGTATTAAGGAAGGGTCATGATGGATTCATGGTGGAGCTGCCATGGTGAAGGGTTCCTTAGTCAGCCCCTGACATCCATCTCCCACCCTAAGTACGAGGTCAAAATAGTAGCTTTTAATAACTTTTCAGGTATACTGGTATATGTCAGCACTTGGTACCTGAGGATGGACTTTACTTACCTGAATGTAGGAGGGGTCCTGGTGGCATGGGCTGAAGATGGACTTACCTGAATGTAGGAGGGGTCCTGGTGGCATGGGCAGACGTGGGACTTACCTGAATGGAGGAGGGGTCCTGGTGGCATGGATGATGGGCAGACGTGGGACTTACCTGAATGGAGGAGGGGTCCTGGTGGCATGGGCAGAAGATGGACTTACCTGAATGTAGGAGGGGTCCTGGTGGCATGGGCAGACGTGGGACTTACCTGAATGGGGGAGGGGTCCTGGTGGCATGGGCAGAAGATGGACTTGAAGATCGTCTGCTCTCCTCCTCCGTATCTTCGTCAGTTTCTAACTCTGTTCTCGTCAACGGATCTGGATCCTCTAGGGGTCTGCAGTGAGAATAAATGATAACAGCGCGTGAGGAACAGATGACAGCACCTGGCACTTTCTCCCGCGCCAATTCTTTACAGTGGCGGGCTTTTCATGGTTGACGTGAAAATGTCAACTCCATTCCAACGAACGTCTCAAAAATCTTCGTTCAGCGTATTTTTACCTTCGCTGTCTTGTCATCTAAGACATGAAGCCGAGTGACCACCCATTCAACGGAGAGACCTTCTTATGAAGTTCGAAATAACATACTCGTTGTAAGATAAAGGTAGCATTAAAGATGATAAACCTAAAGAAAATATAACCTCACCTCATCAACCCAACTATCCCCATATCCGCCATGTTTGTTTCCCGGGTTGAGCATGCATTATTTGAAATAAATATTTATCAGTATCAGTGATTCAGTATTTGCATCCAACTGACGTTACTAAATTTCATGATTGATTTAAATAATAAAAGCAATGAAATTTGATAAAAGTGTTCATTTTTGACCAGTGTCTTATTTTGAAAGATCACACATAGGTAGGAAATGACTGCTCCCTTCCGTGCGACCAGCCTCGCTTTGAAGAGAAACATCAATGGAGGATAAGGCGGGAGTTGGGACAACTTTCCTGTGGCAACACTCCAGGCTAGGAATTATGTGGATTAGGTAGAGAGGAGGATGACAATTCCTTCATGCATAACTTGGCATGAAACTGAACACGTCCAGGAGTTAAGAGAAACCAGTGTCTAGTCTGCCTTTGATGTCATTTATGTTTTTCAAAATAAGATTTTAAATTTTTTGTTAAAGTAAACTTGAGTTTGACAGTTTTATTTTTGGATCATAGACACTCACCCAGGACATATTCCAGCAGACAAATTCACACCAGTGCTAACCCTGTGGGATGAGAGACAGAGAATCATATCATCATGGGTGTGTGACCTTGTAACTTACCACTTGATGTAGGGAACAGTTAGTGTCAAAATGGCCTATGCATGACTAAATGTCTAAAACACAAACTTTTTTCTGATGGACCACTAGAATCACTACCTAGGGTGACAATTATGAATACCCTTCTGACGAAGGAATGATGTTAAATCTGTATCACAATTAGATTTGAAACATGCCTGCAATTTATTGAAGTATTCAAATTTAATCTACATGCATGACAAGCACACCGATGTTCAACTTGAGGAATTGCCTCTCAACCATTATTATGCTGGACATCAGCCTGCACTAAGAAAGCTCTAGGAGTGTAGTGACAGCTTCAGAAGCAGGACTTACAGCTCTGGGAGTGTTGTGACAGGTTAAGAAGCAGGACTTGCAGCATGGCGGAGAAGAAGCTTGCATCAGCGGGGGATGACATCAAGATCTGGGACACTTCTGCATATAAACTGGTCAAGCAGTACAACCCTCACTCACACTTCGTGTCTTCCCTCGCCTGGAGTAACGACAGTATCCTTTTCAGTTACACCACATTGCCGCATTCACGATCATAAGTGCTCTTGACTTCAGTAGCTATACATTCATGAGCATTAGGATATAATAGTTGCCCATACAAACCTCTGGCAACCCAGAGACTGGAGACCCTACTTAAGACCTCCAGCCTCTTCATATGCCCTTCATGCAAGCTACATGTAGAATAGAACTTTACAGGCCAGTTGAAATATTTCGCTGATCACCCTTGTGGCAAGAAAGATAAAATTCCTGAGTACACTTAAGTTACTGTTTCTTTAAAGGAATAACTATTGAAATTGACTTGGGATCTCATCATCAACATAAATTGTTGAATGCTTCCAGGATGGAATTGGTAGATCTATATGTTTTAGTTCACTAGTTTAGCACTATCAATGAAGTGCTTTGTTTTGAATGTATACACTTAAAGGTCAGTTTTAACACTCAAGTTTCAAAGAGGACTTTATTCAAAATCTCAAACCAGGATTGGTCCAAGAATGATAATTGAGTATGAAACTTACACTTTGATTTGAACAGGAGATTGACTGACTGTACATGGTCTTAGCCAGCAGGGCGTCTGGGTGTCTTTTTGGACACCCAAACGGGAAACCTATAAAAAGCACCTCTCAGGACACCCAAAAGATTTTGTGAAGAATTTCTTAAAATGTCAATCTCAAGTATATAATTGATTTTTTTCTTCTCCATATAATTCCCATGAAATTGCATAAGGATATTATGCCTTATTTTGATAGATTCATACATTTATGTTAATGGTTGAAATCTTAGTATATTGTGGTCCCCTTTACAAATATGAATGCCCAAGAATTTTACAATTGCCAATTTTGGGCACCCAGTTTCTAAATCCTGGCTAAGACCCTGGACTGACATATTCCAATGACTGTCCTAATGTTTGTAAACAGGACTTAAGCCAGGATGCTGTAACCGGGTGTCCAGAATATTGACAGTCATATAACTAATGTGATGATTATGTACAGTTTTTTTCCAACGGAGATTACACTATGTTTTAATTATTATAAGTCATTATTATCATAGTGTATCTAGGTTTTTATCGAAGAATGCATCCTTAAGCGATGTGTTAGCATTTGCACTGTTCAAAATAAAATGATCAGTTATTTGTTTAAAATTGACATTTTTCAGAAAGTCTGTACCAAAACATTTTGTGTCCGGCAGGGTCTTAGCCAGGATTTTCATAACAGGGTGTCCAAAATGGGGTTTCAAGGAGACAGGGTGTCCAAACCCCCTCACTGAAAAAATATAACTCATCATACTGACCATACACATTGACAAATCAAATAATTATATGCTTTATTTCTTCTACAAATGTCTTAGCTATCATTTAAGAATTAAACTTTTAAGAATATCTACTTGTAATTAATATTTTCAAAAAATTCTGACCAAAAGATAGGGTGTCTTTTCCCCACAAAATAGGTCTTTCGTGGACTAGGGTGCCAAAAAGACACCCTGACACCCTGCTGGCTAAGACCCTGGACTTTCCGGGTAAGATTTTTAAGGGTTTGGGTTTCCAAATGAGTCAATTGTCTCATCATGTTTGAGTGAAATAATCTGTTGGTGAACGTCCTTAACCTGCCTCATATCAATACCTCGCTAGTGCCTCCAATGCTGGAGACAAGGTCGCGTTGACATTCACAAAGAGCTCAGTCGTAGAACCCATTGAAGTGGGAAATGGAGTAAGTATCCCGTACAAGTGCTAGTATAGCTATTAGCTAGTGCCTGTAGAGGTTAGAAGCAGCCTGACAATTTCAGTCAGATCTTTCAGACAGGAACATGATTGTAAAATTGTTTTAATAAGAAATGTTAAGCAGCCTACCAACAACTCTCCCTCAAATATAACTTGTAAAATTATTCTTTATTTAAAAGTAGTTTTCCTAAGTATAGATCCAATCAACAATATCTACTAAAATCCTATTTAAGCTTTCCCTTTGTTGTTCACCTTTCAGGAAGACAAGACGTGCTTGGCCTTTAACTCCAACTCCCGGTTCTTGCTGAGCGGGGGCAAGGACTGTGTGGTGGCAATATGGGATATGAAGACACATGCACACAGAAAGGTGTACAAGGTAATTGCTCTATAACCCCAGTAGTCTTGACTGGTATTGACTTGGTATTTCAAGGCTTGGTATTAGTATCGCTAGAGATAGGTACAGGAACTCTATGATACCTAACACCGGTATCAAATGGGAAAAAGTATTATATAATATAGCAAAAAGTTAAGTATCATTTTATTTAAGATTTAATTCATATATAAATTTGATTAAATTGCTAGTTGACGTCTCTGCGCGAAGAAAGTTCGTTATCTATTAGCAAAATATCCTAAACTGACAGTGCTGAATTTAACAAAATTAGGTCTCTGTGAGGCAGGCAGTATCATTATTATCCTTGAGGTAATACCTGACCCTTGCCACATTGCAGATTGGTACATGGTAAAATGAACCCTAATATCAAACTTCCTGGTTGAGCTTTCGTTCTTGGGCCTCTCTCTTCATTTCAAGGTTTGATCGAAAAGACAGCACTGACTAAATGAGGAGAAAAAGAGATCACAAGATGCCCGAGTAGCATCTTGGCCCACTTTATTTGAACTGTAGTTGGCCCTAAGGCCTAAAAAAGTTTTTTGTTTCCTGTAACCCTACCCTAACAAGTTTTTATTGAAAAATATCCCTACCCTGAAGTTTTTTCAGCCATCCCGACTCCCAATCAACAAAAAACATGCATAAAACACAAATTTTTGAACAAAAAATTAAACAAAAAAAAAAAAATTCCGACCTACCTACCCTATTTTTTTTCGGACTTACAGGAAATAAACGATTTATTTTCTAGGCCTAAGATACCTGTTGTCACATCAATCTCATGATGCCAATGGGGGACCACCAAATTTCTATACAGAATCTAAAGAAAAACAAACAAACAATTATGAATGAATAAAAAATAGTTACAGTAAGAATGGTTTTGACACCAATTACCATCTATATAGTTTGAAAGTTAGGGGCCCTCCTAGTAGTACCTTGGGGAGTTTTATATATATATGTATATAAGTGTTTTTTGTTTTGTATTGCAGGATCACAAGTCTCCAGTTACGTGTGTGACGTACAATTACAATGACTCGTACGTTGCGTCAGGGGCTGAGAATGGTGATATACTGCTGAATAACGTGACTACTGGCCAGGGCTGTGCTCCTCTACGGGCACCTAAAGTACAGGTGGGAATATACCAGAACCCCCTAATCCCTATTATTTAGGATATTTTGCTTATAATCCCAAAACCATATGTGCAGATGATCCAGATCAAGTGAGATAATACCAACCTCTGATAGTTTTATGGCATGCCTTCTGGTTGAAGTAAAATGTGTAATCATTTTGAACTAGACTTTAAGTGTATGGTAAAACGCCTGTTTCAACAGTCTAACCCAAGTCGACCTCAGCCCACTAATTAGTTCTGTTTCAATCCACAAGGGGTAGCCACTAGAACTGGCTGTTGTAGGTAACACTGCGACCGCCGATGACTGTGCTGCCATCTGAAGTTGTTTTTTCAGACTCACCATCTAGTTAAGGAGTGGCACAATATTTATAAATCTAACTTAGCCTGATGACCATGCTATAGTCTGGCCTGCTCACAAAGAATGCTACCAGGTATATACTGAGAAGTAGTTATTGAAGGAAGGCAAATAGCATATCGACTATTGCATCATAAATTTGGGGACGTGTTTGAATGATGTTAGTATTTTCCTGCTTCTAGGCCATTCGGCAAATCCAGTACAATAACTACAAGAAGTCTATGCTTGGTGCGGTCTCGGATGACGGAGCCCTGAACCTATGGGACACGAACCAGCGCCGCCTCCTCCTCTCCTTCACTGACAGCCACCGCGCGCCCGCCACCGGCATCGCGTTCTCGCCCATCAATGAGATGTTCCTCATGAGCGTCGGACTCGACAAGAGATTCGTCTGCTACGATCTGCAACAGAAATCGTGAGTGCTGCTAGTAAAAAGTCAATTTAGAGTAATGTTTGGATTCGCAAATGTATTATTTTAGTTATATGTATATATGTTATATATATATATGTATCTGTGCGTTAGTGTGTGTTTGTTGGATAGGAAACTGGTCTAGTTTGAAATTTCTTGAATGAAGAGGCAGTAGAGCTATTTGTCACATGAATTATATACATTTTCTTTGCACTTTGCTACCTGAGCAGTCCGTTATTTTCATGAGGTTTATTTCTGGTTTCAGTGCTGTTCGTACCGTTACACTAGAGAGTCCGCTCACTGCCATAGACATCATGTGCGATGGCGCCACGCTGGCGGTGGGCTCGACACGCGGCAAGGTCTACATCTACGATCTGCGTCAGGCCATGGAGCCTGTACGCACATTCACGGCTCACAAGTCATCCATACACTGCCTCAAGTTCCAATCAAACTGTCAAACAAAGGTTGGTGGTCCTGAAAAAGTATAATTATTTCTCCCTATTAGTGTTTCATGAGAGCTCATATGTCATCCATATGTGTCTTGAGCTTTAATCAAATTGTCAGAAAAGGGTTGATGGTCCTGTAAAAAAATATAATCATTATTTCTTCCCATTTGTGTTTTATGAGAGCTCATAAGTCGGCCGTACAATGTCTTGAATTCTAATCAAATTGTCAAACAAAGGTTGGATTCAACCATTTTCAGTATCAGAACTAAAATATGTTTTCTCTCTTGTCTTGCTTGTTCCTTTGTCTTAGGGAGTCAGTTTTTAGAGTGATAGTGTTAGAAGTCATAATTTTTGCATTACGCTGGACTCCTAATTTGGGAAAATTCAGGGCCCAAAGAAATAATTAATGGCATGGTTATTCTTATTCAAAGGTAAGTTATTGATAAATGGAAAGCAATCTTGCATTTGGGCATCCAGGTCCTATCATTAAAGATATAGTGGCCCAGAGCAAATATTTTATAGCAAAAGTCCCTTGCACAGGTAAAAGCTAACGGGCCTGTACGTGCCCGTTACAAGCCCATTGATAAAGCGGGCTTATACACCCCCATTAACTTTAAACTTTGTAGGCAGTCTTATTTTTACACCACATTCTATTTCAAATTTTTTTCAAAATTATTTAGCATGAATGGGAATGATTTTCAAGGTAACTTTAGAAACTCTAGGCATGAAAAGTTTAATGTTTGTCTTGTTTATTTTTCGACTTCAGGCTGACGGTGCTGGCAGTGCCAGGACAGGAACAAGCAGAAAGACTTCTTCGTCCAAAGCTGCATCATCGTCACGCAGCTCCGAGGCACAGCTGAACCACGCCCCCTCCGCTGCTTCTGCTACGGAGAAGGACAATGCTGCTGCGAAAGGTAAACCATCTTTTGCATGATCATGTCCTCCGTTTAATTCTGAATAGCAGACATACTTTGGTATAGATCACAAGTATTGCTTGGAACGTATCTTTTTAAGTCGCCATTCATAGTGTAATACAGGAATAGTCTTTCAAGTGGAGCTACTGCCTTAGTAATGGACTGGAGACCATCACATCATACAAATGTGGGTCAGAAGAGGAAGGATATCTTATTTTACCTAATTTTTGCTCTGTTCAAATTTTATTACCATCTTCTTTTGATTTTATTTTGAAAGTGAAAAAAAAGGTCTTTATTCATCTTCTAGATTACATAACCTAGGCACAAAGTCAAAATTGCACCATTTTGTATG
The DNA here is from genome assembly GCA_963942565.1 of Maea johnstoni. Lineage (NCBI taxonomy): Eukaryota > Metazoa > Annelida > Polychaeta > Spionida > Magelonidae > Maea > Maea johnstoni. The sequence continues at coordinate 357,933 of OZ012687.1, read as the reverse complement.
GCCAAATTAGCCAACAGCAGCATATGGGTTAATACATAAACTGCCGTAACAGTATTATCACCTACATTAACTGACTGAATCCTGGTTTCAGGTGCTCTGGCAGAGAAGCAGAACGGCACTGCCAAGAAAGGAGGCTATTCATTAGATGTCCAGGAAAATGGTGAGGTCATATCACCGTTCAGAGAAGGTAGGAACTGGATCTGGGTTTTTGTGTGTTCTCACTACGTGAGTGCACACTTACATTTTGTTCAACCTGGCTCAATGTCATATCTCCCCGAATTCGTTTCGCTGTCCTAAGTACCATTATACTTATTACAAGTGCCATTACCCTTTCATCTTCCACGGCATTCAAAATGACGTTTTTGTACAGTTTTTTTTATTATTTTTGTTCACTTACCGGTTTTGTTTTGGCTTCCGATATTCTTTTCTGTTGTTCGTTTTTTTGTTTATGTGGCTTATAGTCACGTAGTTTGGCAGACTTATTTGCCGCATGCTTTCATCTTTATCGGCGGCATCCATCTTTTGGCTCCCGATGCTCAGTTCGCCGGTTTCTTATTTGGTGTCATCTGTATGTGCCGCGGTACCTATTTTGTCTGAATCGGTCGTCTGGTCGTTTTTCGAACGATTGATATTTCTTTATTCCTGACATCCTAAATTCAATAAACATAATAATTAGACTAAATGGATGTCAGGGAATAAGAATATCAACTTCGTTTTTCAAAATTAATTTATTTTGTTGCTGAAACGATCGTTGTAAAACAAGTGCAAAGGAAATTGCTTCGCACGTGTTTAGATCCGCCATTTTGAAAACGGCAGATTTTGCGGTCTCCTCTCTGCACTTTAAACGATCCAAATAAATACTTCCCGTGGTTGGATCGTAATGAATAAAACATTTCCTGAAAGCCAAGACACATATCTATCTAACAATGTCAATTTTATATTTGTTTATTCGGCGATTGATATAATAGAGTCATGATTCGAAATAGGTGCATTGCTTACGGCCTACGGATTTCGAAATCGAATTTGCCGTAAACAATACCGGATCTTATTTTCACTAAATTTACAATGTCAGTCCACTACAAATTCTCTTTGCGATCATGTTCAGAAAAGAACAAAAATGTTGATAAGAGAAGAACACACCAGCTGACGCTGACAGCGTTCTTTCTTGTTGTTTATCATCACTGTATTTTCATTTTCTTTTTCCTTATAGTAAGTTCCTCTAGGGAAATGTTATAAGCTGATGAAATAAGTTCAATCAGAATTTTAGCTTATTAAAATTTGAGTTGAAATTGATTTTTATTTTTTGTGACGCCTGATCCGATAAGCTCAAAACAGAAATCAGAAAACCTCATATATAATTTAAGAAAACCTCAATGCATTGTCTCATGCCCCAGAGAATGAAATACAATTGTGGGATTTTGTCGGTTATCTTCTTTTCATGTTTTCATAGTTGCAGGAATGCATTATCTCATTTATGCCTCAAGGTCTAGACAAGTGTCCTGTAAACAGGGGTCAGGCTACGGCAAGAAACTGAGGAAGACCGCCGGGCTATAGGTTCCCAAAACTTCATAGCCCGATAGAAATTTTTATAGTCCCATTAATAAATAAAAATGAGCTGCCTCTTTTATCCTAAATTACACACACGCACACTGCTTATAGTATTGTGATTCCTCTGAGTATGACCAAAAATGTCAATCTTTTCTTATAGCCAGCCGGGCTACAAAGGCCAATATTCTTATAGCCCAAAACAATTTTCTGTAGCCTCGGGCTATGGGGCTAGTGTCTAACTGGACCCCTGCTGTAAACCCATGGTACTTTTGAAAATAACTTCAGGGAATGAATAATTAAATCATGCATCATGCATTTCAAAGAGAGAATTGAAGTTAGGGTTGTGGTCAATATTTCTTCTACAAATAGCTTCTGAGAAATCATCTTGTCACAAAGATCTTACTATACAGACAAAAGGATTATTGTCTTATTTCACTTTAATTTTCTCCTCATTTTTTCAGGGGCCGGCCTCGTCACTCCTAAGATAGAGCTTCCACAGGACAGAGCTGGCGAGAACAGACCAAATATCATAGGAAAAGCTGCCCCTGGTGGCCCCTCTAGGAACTCTGACCTATACACTGGTACGACTAACATATTGAATTGATACTTCCACCTCCAAATCTAAGTCACACCTCATTACAAGCACCTCCAGCCAAACCAGAGGCAAAGAAGCCAGATTTTCGGCCAAGCCCTTCAGCTACGCCTGGCCCTGGTACACGCTTTACTAATTAAGGTTTGGGCAGAGTCAGCAAAGCCAGATTTTCTTATCTGGACTCTGCTTAAACCTGACCAAAATACTGGTCCTGTCTTTAGCATTTAAGGTTTCAAATCCTGTACATGAGCCTGATTGCGTCATCTCAGCATGGGCCACCTCATGTCAATTGTAGAGTGCCAATAAATTTTGGTATGTTTGACCATCTAATATCTGCACTGCTACAATGTTTACACAATTGTTTTCCTGACGCCTTTTATTCATATCCTCTTCCCTAGCAGACCAATTTTTGTTAAATCAAGCACCGTAAGCTTTAAGAAATTTGCCAATAAATAGCGAAATACCTTTGTGCGGAGAGAGGTCCAGATTGCAATTAAGTAAATTTTCCATATATTTTAAATCTTGACGATACTATGCGATTCTTACCTTTTTCAATACAAAACTTTTCCCCCATTCAATATTGATATTGGTATTGTATTGAGTACCGGTAGCAACCCCTAATTTTGAGTGTTGCTTCCTTTGTTTCAGATGAGGTGTTCTCTCCAGTAGGGGATAACACAAGCACCAGCAGTGACCAGCATGCAAGGAGGCACCCTATTGGTGGAGGCAGCCATGGCCCCTCCCCTTTACTGGGAATACGACCAACCACAACAGGTTTTGCATCGAATGATCTAGATCTCCCTGCGGGACTTCGCCTTACAGACAAGATGCTTGGGGTAAGCTTCTTCAGCGCTCGCACAGATATCGTTAAAAGTTATTACGCATCTTTCATCACATTTATTCCTAGGAGTAGTTCCTGAGATTTTAATCTGGATCAATGAACCTTTTGAAAATAAGTTTTGAACATAAATAATGTTTTAAGAAGAGTTTTAAGTTTAACTCATGAGACCTTTTCATTTTCCAAATTACGCTTTAGTTATAGATATATTACTGATATAGTCAGGTGTTTTTTGGCTGCTGCAAGCATTAATGGATCAAATGAACTACTCATTCTCATGACAACACTTATGAAAGAAACTCATCATTGTAACTGTTGGGGCTATGTGTGACTATGTGTAGACTTTTTAAGCTGCACTAGTTGTCTTGAGATACATGCCATTGATTTAGCAACTTTTGTAAGGATAGCATAAGTATTTTATTCATCTGGAGGTTATCTGCTTCTTCACTATTTTCAAAATATATTTGAAACGGTGCAGGGATTCACCAAAGAAATGAAAAAAAGTTGTAGCTTGAGATCTTGATCATTTCTCCTCGGCTGTTGGGGGCACCACAGGCATGTATGAATTGATATTGGCAAATATTGTTTTTTTTATCAGAATGTAGACACCCTATCAGTAAGCCAACCACAGACTGTGCCCTCCATAGGCTCCACCCCTCACCGTAACAGGGACCAATCAGGAGCCAGTCCACGATTGATTGACAGGAACTCAGGATCGAGAGATGGAACATCCACAGTGTTATCTTCTACCTCAGCGAGTAAGGTCAATGGTGAGTAGCTCCTCTCATCTGCTTAGTATTGCTTTTACTTAGTGTTCTGCTTAACCCATCAAATGCAGCAGCTACTTTCATCCAAGGCACAAGGACGCAAATATTTTTGAAAAACATTTAACCCTGTCATGTTGGTATTCATTTTATAGCTCTCGCTGAGTACTTTCAGATGAGTACCCATGTGTCAGGGTTTCAGGCATTTTCAGTGGGTGTTTTTGCATCATTTTGTATAGGTCAAATTAGCCACCAGCAGCACAAAAGTTTGAAATTGTCCTATGCAGAACATGCGTCATGCTCTAAATCGAGGCCCTATGCATTTTTGATATGTGCAATAATTTTCAACCTGCTGGTCAATGTGCTGACTCACAAAGTTGCAGAAACTCATGCCATCCTCGTGATACAGGGACGGGAGTGAAAATTCCAACAAATAATTCTACCCTTTGAATACTCTGAATAGATGAAATATTTGTAAAACATCCTATTACGTACAGTATGGATGAAAACAACACTCATTTAGACAAAAAGACCCAATATTCCGAATAACATGTATTTCTACCTAACTGAATTTCTTTTAAGATAAAACTGTGCAAGTGAATATAGTTTTAATTCAATTCAACTTTAATGTTTAATGTATTGGAATAGATTTGCTTAAAACAAGTACATACACATGCCACGTTCAAGTTTGGATGCTATTGATACCTTCACACAGCCATTGGTAACAGAGTGATGTTTGTCAATGCCAAACACATATCTGAACCTTTTTCTTTCAGTTCCCACCTTACAGTAAGTCAGGTAGAGTTTAAGGGTAATGGTGGTGCTGGTGTCCCTGTATGTCTATGTGTGGCACCATTATTGTGTATGTGTATGTGCTATAAAATGTGTAGCCACCAATTTCTAGGGGTGTCATTGATATATATCAAAAACTCTCCTCAAACAATACAGCCTGATTCACTTGTCAATTCACGCATTAAGGCATCGAAATATTTTTAAAATGAAAATGGAAACTTATCGAAGAAACTCAGCAATCGATCTTGCCAGCATTGAGGGTCACATGCTTCTTCAAAGCATTTCTCTTCTTTGTCATTCCTCACTATTCTTGTTCCATTGCAATAGAAAGTAAAGATGTGAGGGAGGATCCTTATGACATGGTGAATAATCATGATCAATGCTTCGTGATTGTCTCTCATAGAATAGACAGCGTTTCATGGACATATCAATGCATTATATCGAAATAATCAAATCGAAATCAAAACAAAATATCTATATATCAAATTGAGAAAAAATTCTAAACAATGATATCTTTACCCATTTCTTTTTGTGGATTTGTCAAGTATAGATTGTTTTAGATGAAGCCATATAAACTATAGTCTGAGGAACCAGCTTTGTACTCATGGTTTTCTTTTTGATACTATTTAGTTTTTTGAAGCCTTTTGTGAACCAAATTTGCTTAGGAGTTAAAAATGATGATGTAGGAACTGTTAAAAATACTGTATTTAGAAGGGATATATGTTACACATACAATCTTGCTCAATCCGTAATGTATGTTTACAGTCCAGATAAGACAATACACATTTTTGTTATGTATGTGACTGAAGCAGGTGGTAGTAGTGCATCTGGGCAAGCCATGTGTATGGGGAACAGTGGAAGTACTCTGTATGTGCATTAATGTGAATGTGTTTTCTCAGGGGGTGGAGGTCCCTGCTTTGTCTCAGTAAACTTATACAAAGGTACTGGTTATAGTTCATGCTTTATAATGTCAAAACCCTGACTTTAACATGGACATGCATTGCATATTTTCATCTTTTATAAAAATCTGTCAGATTCAGTTTGATCTGAAAGGAAATTGTGACGGTGAATTGGTTATCCCTTATTATGTTTAGGCCACATGGTCTATGTTGATGCCACAGACCGCTGATGTAGTCTGGTTTCCCCCACCAATAATGGCTGGCTAGTCACCATTAAACTCCAGTATGGCTGAGAAAGACCATTTTAACTACACAAATCCTCTACACTGCAGAGTTTTCTCTAGGTGCTAACAATGTCTGTCTCACTCTGCTTTAGGTGATAACTACGACATGGTCTATGTTGATGCCACAGACTGGAGTACTAGGAGTAGTCTGGTTTCCCCCACCAATAAGGTCTGGCTGGTCACTATTAAGCCTCAATACAGCTGAGTAAGGCCATTTTAACTACACAAATCCTGTACACTGCAGAGTTTTCTCTAGGTGCTAACAATGTGTGTCTCACTCTGCTTTAGGTGATAACTACAACACCCGGTACGGCACCCCCCGAGGTGAGCAGCGCATGCCACAAGATCGGGGTACTCCCACCCCAGCACCCTCCAGCCTACCCACTGATACTAGTGCTGCCCTCTCAGGTGTGGAATCAGGGGGAGCGGCGGGGATGCTCTCTCCAGACACAGGTAAGACACATACCCTCCACCCTCCACCCTCCAGCCTACCCACTGAGACTAGCGCTGCCCTCTCAGGGGTGGAATCAGGGGGAGCAGCAGGGATGCTCTCTCCAGACACAGGTAAGACACATACCCTCCACCCTCCACCCTCCACCCTCCCCACTGAGACTAGTGCTGCCCTCTCAGGGGTGGAATCAGGGGGAGCGGCAGGGATGCTCTCTCCAGACACAGGTAAGATATATATATATATATATTCATTGTGAAAAGTAGTTGGTAGCCCAGTAAGCAGAGGCAACAATAAATATCTTCGGATGACCTGGAATCAAGTTACGGGGGCCAAGATCCTACCTCGATAAATCAATGGATTGTTTTGATAGCTGAAATCTAGAAGTAGTAGCTGCAGCAGCAGCAGCAGTAGTAGTAGTAGTAGATGCGTTGATTGTTTCAGCGGTGATACACATTGTGATTCTAATGCAGCTATTGTTCTACATTGCAGCCCTGTCCCCTCAAGAGAGTGCAGTGGGCAGCATGCAGCCATTCCACACTGAGTTCATCAGGAACATGATAGACGACTCTCTCTCAGACTTCAGGGAACAGGTCCACAGAGATATTGTCAACGTGCAAGTCGAAATGCTTAGACAATTCCAAATACAGCAGGTAAGTAACCAAAATACTGCTCATAAATATACCAAGGGAGGGGAGCGATCATCTGTTGATCTAAATCAATCTGAGATTGTAACCACCCATTTTTATACCTTTTTCCTGCGACTCTATGCCATATTACTAAATAATTTTCAAAAGTGCGGACACGGAAAATAATTTTCAAGTAGCACTCTGAACAGCTAATGGTTATTATGAGATAGCTGCATTACGATAACATAAAAGAAACTGCTTATTTTTTGCCTAGTTTCTGGGCTTTAATGGGTATGTCTATTTTGTTGATAGTTTTTAACCATGACCAAGAACCTCGGGTGATCATGTATGTTTATGTCTTTCCCAGTCGGTGGGGCTAGCATAGCATGGTAGAGAATACCTGAAACCTTAAGACACTAGAGATAGGAGCACCATTATATGATAATGATGCTGCCTACTACAACAACTGTTGCTATTGCTGTTTCAGAATGAGATGCAGGCATTACTGCAGCACTACTCTGTCAACGAGGGGCTTGTGGCGGAGGTGGAACGACTGCGAGAGGAGAACAAGATGCTGAAGAAGAAATTCTAACCCTACAAACAAGAATTAATCCAGTAATGAAAATGGTGAAATTTTCGAATGGCAGATTTTTGGCATCGTGGTCTGACCTGTTTCCACTCAAGTTTTCGGCTTTGTTCTTGAACTTTGGATATTCCTTTGAAATATACTTCTGTGATCCTTAGAAAAAATGAATTTTAGTCACCAAGGAAACATTCAGATCCCTTAACAACCCGCGTGCACACATGGTCTGAAGACTTGGAAAATGACTCCTGAGAACAGGGTTGGGGAGAAAGCTGTCCAAATCCAAACATCCTTCTGATGCATTGTCGAGTGGTGCGGATTTACCCTCATTTACCCTTTCGCCTCCCTAGGTGACCACTAGCGGTGACCTAGATAATTAACACCCATGTGTGGGCCTTGCTCAGGATGCAGGATTTTCAGGATGTTGGTATGAGTATGTATGCAATCTTTTTGGACCCTAGGGGTTTTCTCAAACTATTGCTTTGAGAAGATTTTTCCATGTTTCAGACCGTGTGTACACTCACCATGTTGATGGGATAGTAGTGTAGGATGCCTTAACCCTTTCACACCCGGGAGGGAGAGTAGGACAGATGTGTACATAAGATATCCTGATCCCTAAGTTATAGCCTGAGAAATATTTGCCTGGAGGTTTTTGTTCATGATGGGTTAAACATTCTCTCTGTAAACAGTTTTCAAGTATCACTCAATATTATAAGTTTTGTTCAAAGATGTCTGACTGTGCACACACATGTTCCAGATGCAAAAGAGTTAAAGGACAATTCCACCATGTATAAAACAGAGGCCCAAATAGTTTCTAAGGCCTAAAAAAAAAAGATGTTTGGTTCCTATTACCCTACCCTACCTAGTTTTTGTCCCCTACCCTAAAGTTTTTTTTGCCAATCCTACTGAAAAATGAATTGTTCCTACCCCAAAAATTGCCTCGCCGTCCTAAATACCAATTCTCCAACCATTAAATTATAAATTTCTAGATGAACAGAAGCAGGGGCCTACAATTAATGCATATAAAGACAATTACAACAAGGCAAACCTTTATCAAAGCCATCCAACTCCAGGGAATCGTGCAAGTTAAAGAATAAAAATAATAAAAAAATCAAAAAAATCCATACCTACCCTACCTATATTTTTTTAGGACGTAATAGGAACCAAACCCTTTTTTTTTTGGCCTTATGGTATTCTCTACTTAAACCCAAGTTCCCACTTGGTGGAATTGTCCTTTAACTTATGGAACTAATGGGAACCATATCAAGTTAGTGTTGCTTATTATACTGGCAGAATTTAGGGACTTGTCCTAAGGACATGACTTTAAAGGGACTTTGTTGGGACCTGATTTGTCTCAATTTTGTTAAT